>PVIJ01010726.1:0-58584 GCA_004024925.1 Scalopus aquaticus | reverse complement strand
CATTTCATTTAGTTCTGCTTTGATTTTTATTATTTCCTTTCTTAAACTGTCTTTTGGGGTTTTTTGTTGTTCATTTTCTAGTTCTTTGAGATGTGAGATCAAATTATTTCTTTGGGTTGTTTCTTGTTTCTTGATGTGAGCTTGTAATGGTATGTATTTTCCTCTTATTACTGCTTTTGCTGTGTCCCAGATATTCTGGAAAGTTGTGTCCTCGTTGTCGTTCAGTTATAGATATTTTTTAATTTCTTCTTTGATCTCTTCGTTAATCCATTGGTTTTCCAGTAATGTGGGTTTCAGTCTTCATGAGGTAAGGAGGTTTCTTTTTTCCTTTTTATGAATTATTTCCAGTTTGACTCTTTTATGATTGGAGAAGAAGGCTGGTACAATTTTGATCTTAGTGTATCTGTTGAGGTTTGTTTTTTGGCCTAATATGTGATTTATCCTGGAGTATGTTCCGTGCGCACTTGAGAAAAATGTGGATTCAATTTTTCGGGGGTGAAGTGATCGATAGATATCTGTTAATCCCATGTGGTCTAGGTCCTTATTTAGAGCTTTAATGTCCTTGGTTACTTTTTGTCTTCTTGATCTGCCCAATAGAGAAAGTGGGGTGTTGATGTCTCCTGCTATGTATGTATTTTCTTTTTTTTTTAAAGATTTATTTATTTATGAATATAAGCTGGGGTACAGGGCAGAGGCGTGGGGCGGCGAGAGGGTTCACCAGAGACAGAGTCGGGAGCAGAACAGGCAGATCAGAAATACACTGCTGAGGGGAGCAGCGGGCGAGGCAGGAGAGGTCTGCCTCACCATGTGGGATTCTCCCCAGCTGGGCGTCGAACTTGCGTCACCGCTGCCGACAGCTCCACAGCCAGCGCTTAACCGCTGCGCCACCAGGGAGGCCCTGTATGTATTTTCTTTAATGTCTGTTTTCAGGGATCATAATAATTGTCTGATATATTTTGGCTCTCCTTCATTTGGGGAGTATATGTTGATGATTGTTATATCCTCCTGTTTTATTGTCCCCTTTATCATGATGTAGTGACCAGCTTTGTCTTTTTTTACCTTTTTAATTTTGAAGTCTATTTTTTCTGATATAAGTATAGCTGTTCCTGCCTTCTTTCTTGGTCCATTTGCTTGTAGGATTGTTTTCCATCCTTTAACTATTAATCTCTGTTTATCTTTCTCAATTAATTGTGTTTCTTGTAGACAGCAGAAGGTTGGGTTCTGTTTTTTGATCCATCCTGCTATGGTGTGTCTTTTAATTGGTGTGTTTAGTCCATTTACATTTAGAGTTAATGTTGATATACTGTCATCCATATTTGTCTTATTTTTTCATTTATTTATTTTTACCTTTTTGTGATTCTAGTCCTTACCTAATTCCGTATTTCCTGGTCTTTCCTCTGTTGGTTTTGTCTTCATGGTTTCTTGTGGTAAGTTTTGGAGTGGGGGTTTGGTAGTGATGAATTTCTGTACTTTCTGTTTGTCAGAGAAGGTCCATATTCTTCGTAGAGGAAGGAGAGCTTTGCAGGGTAGAGTATTTTTGGTTGGCATTTGTTGGCATGTAGTATATTACATATGTCTCTCCATTCTCTTCTTGCCTTTAATGTTTCTTCAGAGAAATCTGATGTCAGCCTGATTGGCTTTCCTTTGTAGGTTATTTGTTTCTTTGTCCTCGCCATTTTCAGTATATTTTCCTTGTCTTGAATTCTCGATAGTTTTACTATCATATGTCTTGCTGTTTTTTTCCTTTCATTGTAATTTGGAGATCTTCTGGCTTCCTGTATGTCAATTTTTGTTTCCTTTTTCATGTTTGGAAAGTTCTCTTCAATTATCTCCTTGAGAAGTTTCTCTGTTCCTTTGTCTCTCTCTTCTCCTTCTGGGATTCCTATGATTCTGATGTTTCCTTTTCTCATGGTGTCAGATAATTCCTGAAGCTTTTCCTCATTCTTCTTCCTTTGTTTTTCTTTTTCCTTTTCTGTCTTGGTTCTTTCAGTATCTTTATCTTCCAGAGTGCTTATTCTTTCCTCCATGTGTTTTAATCTACTTTTATGGCTCTCTAGCAATGTTTGTAAATCCTCCATTTCCTTCGTTTTCTTCTTTATGAATTCATTCTCGTTTTTCAGTTCTTCATTTATATTCCTCAGTTCTTTGTTCTTTTCATTTAATTCTATTATTTTTTTATTATGGCAATTCTGAATTCTTTATCTGTTAGGCAGATGTAATCTTCTATGTCCATATTATTGGGTTCTGAAGAGGGATTTTCTTTCTGTGGTGTATTGTTTTGAGGGTCATTTGTAATTTTTTTTCTTTCTGTTGCTGGCCTTCTGCTTTGCTCTAATCGTTGCATTCCTGTGCTGTTGGTGCCGGCAGGCATGGTTCTTGGTTCTACTTGCTGAGGAGTGTTTGTTGTTTCCTAGTGTCTGAGTTGCCTTGTCTGTGGCTGGGTATCTCCCGGATTTTTTTTTCTTTGTTGAATTTCTGTGTTTCGTGGCGTGTCTCCAATGTGTTTCTGGTTCCGGGTGGAATTAGGGTAGAAAAAGGGGTGGTGGATTGTAGTTAAAAAAAATATATATATAGGGCCTCCCTGGTGGTGCAGCGGTTGAGCGCTGCACTGTGGAGCTGTCGGCAGCGCGCGATGCGTGTTCGACGCCCAGCCCCGGAGAATCCCACATGGTGCAGCAGACCACTCCTGCCTCGCCCGCTGCTCCCCTCAGCAGTGTATTTCTGATCTGCCTATTCTGCTCCCCACTCTGTCTCTGGTGAACCCTCTCACCGCCCCATGCCTCTGGCCTGTACCCCAACTTGTATAAATAAATCTTTATTATATGTATATGTATATGTATATATATATATATATATATATATATATAGTGATAATAAAAAAATAATTAAAGTAGAAAAAAAATTAAAATGTATTGGGTAGATGTAAGCTTGGGGAGAGTTTTGTAGTCCTTTTGCTTTTAGGTTTTGGAGTTCCCGGATAGGCCCCCTGCTAAGGTTCAACCCCCCCCCCTTCCAGTGTCAGATGTTGCTGTTGTCCTACTGTCGCTGCTGTCGTTTTATAGTTGCTAGTAGTCTTTCTCTTCTTTCTCTCTCTGCCCTCTTTTTAGTTTTCTTCTTCCCCTCAGTGTTTGCCTGGGGGTTATCCCTACCCCTGTGGTTATGTCTGGTGGGGAGGGGTCGAGAGTTCCTGATCTTAAGTTTCTTTTCTGCTGCTTGGGCCCCACTTCTCCACAAGGTGGTGCAGGGGTGGAGGTTGTGGGCAGCTGTTGGTTTCCACCTGGGTTCTGGGGGGCCACTGTGCAACCTCCTATAAGTTGGGTCTGGGGCCACGGCAGGGGTTGGGGGGAGCTCTATTTTCTGTAGCCCTCCTGTGTGCCAAGATGCAGACACTTTGTGGAGGAGGGTGTGGTTGGAGACAGTTCCAGCAGGAGTCTGTATTCCAGGTCAGGTTGCCTCCAGTCAGGATAGAGAAGAGTAGTGTTCTCTAACATCAGCTCTTGGTGTCAGGTTACAGAGTAGGGAGGAGATTGTTTGAGGTGGTCTCTGCAGTTTTTCCGGCTAGACCAGTTTCTCAGGCCTATATATCACCTACCAACCAGTGAGGGATTAGGACCCCACAGGGTGCTGGCAATTTGTCTTCCCTACTAAGATGTTACCTAGCCCCAGGTGGGGGATGGAAAGCAGTGACCGTTGAGCTTTCCTGCATTTCAGAGCTGCCATGCAGGGAAGAGAGGGGGCTCCTGGGGTGGGGGAGTGGAGGTCGCGCTCCCATTAGTTGGCCAGAGCCCTCCGACACCACAGCGGTTTCTAACCTTGTATTCAGTGGTGCTCCATAAAGCTGGTTTGTCCTCCTCTCCTTTCTTTTGTTCCTCCGTGTGGGGTTCGGGGTCTTTTCTCTTCTTTTTTTTTTAAAGTTTTATTTTTTTTTTATTTATACATACAAACTGGGGTATAGGCCAGAGGCGTGGGGTGGCGAGAGGGTTCACCAGAGACAGAGCGGGTAGCAGAAAAGGCAGATCAGAGATACACTGCTGAGGGGAGCAGCGGGCAAGGCAGGAGAGGTCTGCCGCACCATGTGGGATTCTCCCCGGCCGGGCGTCGAACTCGCGTCGCCGCTGCCAACAGCTCCACAGTGCAGCGCTTAACCACTGCGCCACCGGGGAGGCCCTTTTCTCTTCTTTTTACTCCGAATTTTCGGTTTATCTTTAAGTCTAAAGCACCCACGGGGATGATTGTATTGTGCAGGGCATTCAGTTATCCTGAGATCGGCTCTCAAAATTAGGCATTTTTCTGTCCATAAATCTATATTTTGTGGGAGAGCCTAATCCTAGTGTCTGTTTGCCGCCATTTTGGGGGGCGTGTCCCTTCCTGACTTTCTGATCATTAATAGTCCTATCGCCAATTTTCCCGTCATGTTAGATACTACATTTCAATTACCATTTTGTCTTGATTCAGTTTACTAATATTAGACTCCAACTTTTTTCTCTATAGCGCTGCTTTATGTCTCAGTTCTACTAGGCATATGTAAAGGCATGGATCAATATTTTAAAAATGTGGGCAGAGGAGCTCATGTTGTATTAAAATTCATTTTTAGAAATTTGGGATGTCAATATGATAAGCATATGGTCAAAAATATTTGTGATTTGGTGGTAAGAGTTATTCAGTCCAAAGATAATCTTATTTTTTGACTAGTAGTTGAGATCTAGATTTTCAGAAACTAAATTATCAAATGAAACATGTATAATATGTAACAATGATGACAAAAACAGGCTCTGGTATGTTCTACTGATGATTATTTAGTGCAAGTATGTATGAGCAGTATAATTTTTCCTTGTGTACAGAAAGTTGTCATTATCAAAGTATTATCATCTTGATACCATTCATATTTTATCACCAGTAATGTGTTTTCATTTAAAGCACACTCAGTAGTTGGATTTCCACATGAAATACCTTATTAATTTTTATTCACAGTTGCTTAACTAGAGCTTGTATTTCACATGGCTATCTTTGATAACTAGAATAGACATTGTAGTATAATTTGATCAACCAAAGAACTCAGATTTCTTGGATGACTTAACCAGTAAATGAGTTCTTGGTTCAATTGAGAGGGTAAGTGAGATACCCTAGGTGGGGAAAATTCCTTCTACAGAAGTATTATAACAGTAGTAACAGTGGCCCATGAGGAAGTTTCTGGCTAATGAGTGAACATGCTAATAATGATAAGGACATATTTAGGAAAATAGGCTTTAGGGAGTTGAATAAAATATAATTTCCAGTGGTGAAAAGGTACTGCTAGAGGTAACTCTCTTCCTTAACATACCGTTATACCTTTGAAAGAATTGTGTTTTCGGAAGATGGGTAAGGGGTAACACCCAAAAATAGTGGTTGAGTAGTTGATTTTCTTTTTGCCATGGTATATTATTTTGTGATAATCATAGTATAAATTTTGAGCAAGGCACTGAGCACAAATGAATTAGTCTTCTCAGTGTCTCAGTATCTCATTTGAGTGAATAATTTATCTGTCTTGTTTCCAGTTGGCCTTTTCATCTTCTAGAGCTTTGTAATAAGAGAATTTGATTTACTTAATTAGAGGTTCAGATGGTAAATAGAATAAATAATACCTTATCTGATTGCAGTGGGATTAGGGTAGATATATAAACTGCTAGCTTATATCTATAAGCTAATGAATTTCCCCTTGCCTCAGGTGTTTTACTGCCCATATAGTCTTTGATTTTGAGTATAACCCCTTCTTGGGGTAATGATAAGGCCTTTAGAAGGTTGGCCACCTATTTCCTGTTTTTAACTGATATTCCTGTGTGGTCGTAAGTCCCCTGATTTTCCATAATATACCGGTGTCATATACTGGCCCGAAGCATATCTATTATGTGTGTAGACATGGACTCTCCTATCCTTAGCTGAAGTGTAGGCTTTTGCAAGAACCAGGGACTTGGAGTTGGACTTGAATTTCCATCGTCTAGAATCACATGTTCTGCCTGGAAATTTCCTTCTGATGTGCAGTTATTGACCATGAGCAAAGAGAAAGAGATCTGGATCTATAAGAGTCATTTCAGCAAGACCTGTGTAGACAAGACTTAATGTTTATGTGGTTGCAATGTAGTCATGCTCCTCTTCAGCCAGCAGAGGAAGAAAGCTAGTGGGATTACGGTTTTTGTCAATAGTGATTAGTAATGTGACAAGGAGTGGATAGTAATGTTAGGAATAGAAAGCAAAAGAATCTCACAAGAGATAAGAGAAGGTAGAAAAATGCTGCATATTTTCAGTCAGGATAAAATTTTACACAATACAGATATATAAATATTCAAAGTCTGACCTAGCACACCGATTGTAGTTTCAGCATAGAACTAGAATGAAGCTGAAATATCAAATGTGCCTTTGGTTCCCATTATGCTTATGAGTTGCTTAAAGCATGTCTTTATCTCCCATGAGTAAATAGAGAGAAAGGCAAGTAATATGGTAGCTCTATGTTAGAGTCAGAGGAAAGAGATTTTTAAGTCTTTATGGTTGGTTAAGAGATGAGACCTATTGTAAGGGATCAGATAGCATTTTTGTGATCATATAAGAGGAGAAATTAGGAATCAACATCCTGCAGTAGCCAGTCAATCACAGAAAACCCAGAAGTTTTCTGTTTATTTCAAATAAAAACTAATTGAGAATGAACATGGTACGTACATTCTAGGGAAAAAGCTTTTCCCTCGGGAGAGACACCATGTCCTAGATAATGAGCTGGAGGATTGCAATGTTTTATTTTGTTTCCAAAACCTTATTCTCCTGTCAAGCTAGAGCGTCTAATAGGTTTTGGGTATTTGGCAGTGCAATGAGTTATCAAATTCTACTTACGAAGGAAAGTAGAGAATCTTTAAAAAGTTCTTTAAAATATTTTGTTAACAAATATTTTTCTCTGAGGGATCAGTGGGCACACATTTCTTAATCATTTATGAGGCAAAGATGGGAATTTGGAGAGTCTGTGTTTGAGCTTGTAATATAGATAAATAAGAGAGGTGAGTCTTAGTGAAGCCATATAGGGAAGGTTCATTCTCTGCAATAAACTGTTTCTTGGAATACATGTGGGCAGGGATCTCTTTAATTGCATTTATTTACAGGATCACAGGCCTGGGTAAAAATCGTCATTGTTAATATCTTGATAGCTGTATAAACTGCACACATTTATGCAATTGTCAAAGCTAATAAATCTCTTCACTTAAGGTCTCTGTGTTATTGTATGCAAATTATACGTCATTAAGATATATACACTGACTCACACAGACTCCAACATAGAAGAAAAAATTCATTTTGATAAATATGGCTGCTGGGAAGAAATGGTCTTTTTATTTATTTTTTTATTTTATTTATTTTATTTTTTTAAAGATTTATTTATTTATACATACAAGCTGGCGTATAGGCCAGAGGCGTGGGGCGGCGAGAGGGTTCACCAGAGACAGAGTGGGGAGCAGCACAGGCAGATCAGAAATACACTGCTGAGGGGAGCAGCGGGCGAGGCAGGAGAGGTCTGCCGCGCCATGTGGGATTCTCCCCGGCTGGGCATCGAACTCACATTGCAGCTGCCGACAGCTCCACAGTGCAGCGCTCAACCACTGCACCACCAGGGAGGCCTGAAATGGTCTTTTTAAAACCAATTCTGGAAACTTAAATTTCATAATTCACATGAATATAGATTTGAGTAATAACATAGGAATTGTTTCTGATACTAGGCTTTATTTTCTTCTCTAAGACAGCATTAAAGCATAGGGATATTATGTGTGTGTGTACTTATTATGTGTATGTTTGTGTATGTATGTAATATTGAGAAATAGAAAACAGAATACTTTCTATCCTAATGATTTAAAAGAAAAAATGATCAACCCTGGTCTAAGAGATGTTATGTTTTGGACATATTTTCTGGAAAGTATTTTTGGAATGTCAATATACCTTGACAAAACAGGGTTAGCTGGAACTTTTGTGAAAAGTGATAGTCTATATTCTGTGTCTGTATTCAAGTATGAATTGTCCATGCTCATTATCTGCTTTGGTCCACTAAGTCATTTCTTTTAGTATGGCTAACTTCTTTTCATTCTGATCATATTGATATAAGCAAACTGGATGGGCCATACTCCTGACGCTTCTGATTATTTTTGCTGTCTTTATGATCTGTTCAGTTTACTGACTGATTAGTCTAGCTGTGACCGGAAGTAGAGCTCTTGAAGGTAAAATTATTGATTCAGCTCTATCACAGTCTGCACATACACTGACCTAATCTGTGGGCTGTTCATTCTTTCCTCTTGGACTCCATAATGTTTGCTTTTTCAATTTATTTATATTGATGAAAGTAATGGACAGTTAATACCCACTTAACTGTATGCTTTAAGGATACATTATTTTAAGCTAAAGATTTCATTGCTTTTTGTATTTTACAAATAATAATGAACCAATTACATATTTTTGCATCAATAGAATCGTGAATAAGTATAATTTATATGCAATTTTTTACTCTAATAATATAACATTTCAATCTCAGTTTCTCATTTTGGTTAACATTAGGATGGTTTTTTTATGAATGTTTATTTTTAAAAAAGGTTTACTTAATTATTTATGCATGCAAGAACAGGGGTCTATGCCAGAAGTACAGGGGCTGGGGGGTCCGTGAGAGGATTCACTATAGACAGAGTGGGGAGCAGAACAGGCAGATCTACTGAAATACACTGCTGAGGGGATAGTGGATGATGCAGGAGAGGTCTGCTCTGCGATGTGGATTAGCTTCCTGGCTGGGATTCGAACTCATGCTACAGTGGCTGGTGATAACTTGATAGCCCTGTGGCTTAAACCATTGCACCACCAGGGAGGCCTTTTATATATATATATATAAATAGGTTTTAGAACTTGGATAATGGATTTTTTTTTTTGGCTTTTTCTAAATGCTCTACTTTTAACAAGAGTACTTCTTATGCTAATCCAAGATTTAAGGCATCTGTCCGTGTTGTTTAAGTAGTCACTAAATAATTTTTTTACCGTTGATAGAGCCAGGAATCCCTCTTTTTCTGAAGAGACTGCTATTGTTAATAATATCTTTATGTTCACATCTTTATATTCTTAGAGTAAAATACTTAAAGAAAGGCAATATCTGTAAAAGTTAAATATGTTTTAACATTTTCCATTATATTTTTCTATTACTGTTCTATTGCTACTGTATTTAAGGCCAGAGTGAAGATTGATGTGAGTTCAGGTACACTGATGATTACTACTGCACAAAACAAGAAGTTTCAATTCACATGAGATTTCACCCATTCTGTTAGTTGTCGGTTCCTATGAGTAGGCATACTCTCTAATATTAAATTTTGAGTTTCTAAACACAGATGCATAATGTTCCAAACTGTAAAGTTGTGATTAATTTATAACTTTTCATGATTTTCCAAAATGACACAGACCTCAACTTCATAGTGAGATTCCTTAATGCATGGAGTAGATTGGTCCTGAATCATCCTAGAGTAGACTGCTAGAAGAAAACAGAAAAAAAGTGAAGGACATGTTCCCTTGTTTTACTTTGTTGTTCCCTGGCTAAAGAACATCTCAGAAATGACAGTGGTTCTTTTAAGTCTCGAAATCATAAAAGTAGTGAAAGAAAGAAATTTATTAAGAAGTACTTACTGCTCTATATGGAATAAACCCCATATAAATACATAACTTAAACTGCAGGTATACAGCAGGTTACAGATAGTCAAACTGCATAGGTGCTGATTCTGATTTCTAGCAGTCATGGCATAATCCATATCTGTAGAAAGTAAAAATCTATAATACCCTTTTCAAATTACAGAGACTAGTGTAAGGGAGCGAAAAATACAGAGAATTCTGTAATTTCTTCAAATTCTTTTCTGATGTCAAAAGTTGAAACCCAGGGGCCTCCCCGGTGGTGCAGCGGTTAAGCGCTGCGCTGTGGAGCTGTCGGCAGCGGCAACGTGAGTTTGATGCCCAGCCGGGGAGAATCCCATATGGTGCGGCAGACCTCTCCTGCCTCACCCGCTGCTCCCCTCAGCAGTGTATTTCTGATCTGCCTGTTCAGCTACCCGCTCCGTCTCTGGTGAACCCTCTCGCCACCCCACACCTCTGGCCTGTACCCCAGCTTGTATGTACAAATAAAAAATAAATCTTAAAAAATAAGTTGATACCCAGTTATTATTTTCCTTTGGCAAAGGAAGCACAATAATGAGTCCTTGTATACATGAGGGGCACAAAGGGGACAAGAATAGCTCAGTCTGTGACAGAAAGCACAAGGATTCTTGAAAACAATAAAATGAGAGAGGAGTTATTGTAATGCGGCCTTGAGGGCAGGGGAGAAGAAAGGAAACCACTGGCTTTGTGAGTCCTGACCTTAGCACTTCAGAATACTGGACAGGTCCCAAAAGCAGACACACAGGAAAAGGGTTTATTTACATAGGGAGTGAGGAAAAGGTTGAGATGAGAGGAAAAAAGGCAAAGAAAATTTATTGGCCAGACCTGGCCAGATGCCATCTGCCTTACTGCAGATAGTGTCTGCTGAGCAGAGAGGAGTATAAATGGGAGCTGCATGTGGTGAGACAGCTCCCTTGCGTTAAGTATAGAGCAGATCCAAGCAGGAGCCACATGCAGCGAGATGCAGTCTATCCCTCTAGCAAAAGCAGGAGCCACAAGTGGGAGCTGAACATGCTGAACAGATAGACTGTCCAGCAGTAGCGTGGAGCTGCACATGGCAAAAAAGGGAGGCAAGACCCGTCTGTGCTGTTTTCTTTTTTCTTTTTTAAAGATGTATTTATTTGTGCATACAAGAACTGGGGTGTAGATCAGTGGTGTGGGGTGGTGGGAGGATTCACCAGAGACAGAGTGGAGAGCAGAGCAGGCAGATCTACTGAAGTACACTGCTGAGGAGAGCAGTGGGTGAGACAGGAGAGGTCTGCTGCGCCTTGTGGGAAGCTCCCTGGCTGGGGATCGACCTTGGTGCTGCAGTGGCTGTGGATAGTTTCATAGTGCTGAGACTTAAACCATTGTGCCACCTGGGAGGCCCTGTGCTCTGTCTTCTTAATGTCCACAAGGGTGCCTCTGCTCCACCCCTCGATCCCAGTAGCTCTCCCTCAAGAAGTCTTGGATTGGAGTAGAAACCTCCACCTTTCCAATTGAGCTGGCTATGAGCATTACCCAGTGGCTCTGAAGCTGCTCCTCTACCATTATCTTGAATGGCAGGAAAGTATGTAGCACATTGTTCCAAAGTCTGCTAAAGTTTAAGTTTCAAAAGAGTTTATAATCATGACTCTCAAAAACATAAGATGGACACATGCCAAAGATATTATTTAACTGCTTAATAAGGAAAAAGTAAGATGTTACAACTACTTCAAAAGAGAATTCAAAGGACCACACACATACATAAGCAGTAAATAATGCTGAAAATATTTACAATAAGATGTTAAACTTATCTATAATGGGAAAGATCGGTTGCATTTCTTCTAGACAAAATTCATTTGTATGTCTGTGGACAAGATCACAATCATTTGTGTCAATACAATTGTTTGTATTGATAACCATTTTCTATAGCTGATTTATAGAAGGACTGAGAAACTAAAAAAGGCACAGCAACTCCATAATATCAGAAAATCCACAAGTATGTGTTTATGTAGTACCTAGCTTTCTTGTGAAGATTCTCAGCAATATATTTAGAGTCTATATCCCAAGAAAGGTGACCAGGGAAAATACCTATCAAGCAGCTTTAGAAATTTTACAAAAAATTAGTATCTAAATTTAAAATATTATTTTATATAAATCTTCATGCCTTCAAACTTGCTATAAACTGTGCCATATACACAGATAATGGAAGCAAGTAATTTTTTTTTTGTTTTTTGATAATCAAGGAATATAATCTAAGTTGCACATCTGCACATTATGTAACAAAAGGAAGACAATGGCAGTAACGTGTGAGATTTAGAATTTGCTGGTAGAAAGTACTGGAGAAAGAATTTACCATGATAATAAAATGTTCTAGGATATTTGCATAACTCTGGGGGAGGCAAGTGAATTTTCCACAGAATTAGAGTTATTAGGTTAGAATCAGTTATATATAAATGGAAATAAAAGAGGGATCTTAATTGCCATCTGTGTTTTAGTGCTTCATTTGTTAACTATTAATACCTTTCACTAGTGTAATTTAAATTATTGGAAAAATCCTTCATAGTGAATGACTAAAATTGAGAGTTTCTCTAGGTCACCTCCATCACTCAAATTTCTTTACTTCTAGGGTTATTTCTTTTTTTATATTTTTTATTTTTTTAATTTTTTACATACAAACTGGGGTACAGGCCAGAGGCATGGGGCGGCGAGAGGGTCCACCAGAGACAGAGTGGGGAGCAGAACAGGCAGATCAGAAGTACACTGCTGAGGGGAGCAGTGGGCGAGGCAGGAGAGGTCTGCCCCACCATGTGGGATTCTCCCCGGTGTCGAACTCCCGGGCGTCGAACTCGCGTCGCCTCTGCCGACAGCTCCACAGCAGAGCGCTCAACCGCTGCGCCACCGGGGAGGCCCTCTAGGGTTATTTCTTGTATCATTTCAACAACCAGGATATTATTTGCCGGTGGAATGAACTTATATTCACCAGTTGAAGTGACACTTTGCTATCTTCAGGTATTATGCCAACTACATTTGTGTGTGTGTACACATAAAAACTATATTGCAGAGTCACTAGACTGTAATAGCATTTTATTCCCTGATTTAACCTGCCTTTTTTACTGCTGTATGTACTGGCATACAATACATGTTCAAATGACACAATTTTTATAAAAATGTGCAGTAAAGGTTCAGAATCAGCAATTATTTACAATATTAGCTGCAAAAAATCAAATGGCAGCTAATATCAAAGATATTTTTCTTTTATCTTTCTGTGCATGAGTGAACACAGTATGATTGAAGAAAATGAATCAGTAAACTTAAAACAATCCCTTATGAATTTCTTATGTATTTTTAATATTTCAAGATGGTTCTGAAGATGTTTTCAGTATGCAATGAATATCAAGCTATGATTCCTATTTCTGTATTTTGACAAATAGAGTATTTACAAAATGACTGACAGTTATGAAAAGCATACTCAAAAGGCGTGGGTAGGCAGGCGTAAGACTTTTTAGCACTGTCGATAATGACATCAGTAATATCTGCCTACCTAATTATCTATCTATCCTGATTTTAATACGTTAAGGTTTGGACTTTTAGTGGCAAACTTAGTGTTGTATATGCACATGCTCATTCTTAACAGTGATCACCTGAAGCTTATGTAATGTTTTAATGCGATGTTATGTTAATACAAATATATATGAGTGATGACAAACAGCAAAGTTGTTTCCTACTAGAACACAGATGGACTTTCAGAATAACCATTCCTTTCAGTCTCAGAATTAACACATTACAGTCTTTACTTCTAAGAATGTTGAGTATTAAATACTTGACATGCATACATTTATGGTGAAGATTAGCAACAAAATGTGCAGGATAATTTTTATTTTAACAATGTGAATCAAAATTCACTTAATACTGTCTATCCATCGCTTAAATACAATAACTTTTCTAACGGTATAAATAGCTCTGCCCAGAAAGATGACAAAAATTTATGTTTCAATTTTCCCAGGTCTTAGAGTATAACTTGGGGTGAAAAACAATATGGTATCTCATTATTGTCAAATGAAAGGAGTCTCAATTTATAACTTCCTAAAAAATGGCAGCTTCAGCAATACCAGCCTGTCACCTGTCTTGTGTAGTGAAAATCTTATAATGTGCTGGGTTTTGGGTCAAAATGATTGTTGCATTCTGACTCTCAAAAGTTTCAAGCAATTATATTAGTTTTCCCTTTACATTTGCCACCAGAGGGGCCTCCCTGGTGGCGCAGCGGTTAAGCACTGCACTGTGGAGCTGTTGGCACCAGCGACGCGAGTTCGACGCCCGGCTGGGGAGAATCCCACATGGTGCGGCAGACCTCTCCTGCCTCACCCGCTGCTCTCCACAGCAGTGTATTTCTGATCTGCCTGTTCTGCTCCCCACTGTGTCTCTGGTGAAGCCTCTCGCCACTCCACGCCTCTGGCCTGTACCCCAACTGTATGTATAAATAAACAAATCTTTAAAAAAAAATTTGCCACCAGAGTCCAAAAATTAGTTTATGAGATCAGAAAAATGGTAAGACAATAAAGGTCACAGAAACTACATTTTATGTGTTAAATATTTTTAACATAAACACATTTTCCTTCCTGGACCAAGTTTATATTAGTAAAGTATACTTAAAAGGTCTTGTATAACAGAAAATTTCTCTATAAATAAATATGATAATTTTACAATACTAAGCCAAAGAAGTAAATAAACAACAAGGCTGTCTTTTCTATAGCAATTCTAATAAGGTGATACTATCAACATGAATAGATGAAGACCTCAATTTTATGCATGCCAAAATTCACATCATAGTATTCCACTTCTTCTTTTTAAATATTTATTTATGCATACAAGCTGATGTGCAGGCCAGAGGTGTGGAGTGGTGAGAGGCTTCACCAGAGACAGAGTGGGGAGCAGACAGGTAAATCAGCTGGAATACACTGCTGAGAGGAGAAGCGGGCGAGGTAGGAGAGGTCTGCTGCCCCATGTGGGAATCTCCCTGGCTGGGTATCGAACTCGTGCTGCAGTGGCTCGGGATAGCTTCATAGTGCTGTGCTTAATCCATTGTGCCACCAGTGAGGCCCAGTATTCCACTTCTGTCCACATAGATATTATGATATTCAAGGGCATATTACTTCTAAATTTCAGAGGTATGAAGTTTGGAGTAAATTGTATCTGTAATAAACTGACCAGGAAGAATTTTAAGCAAAATAATGAAGTCTGTCTTATGTCTATATCAACCTCACCTGCCCTTATAATTTCTTCTCACATATACCCCCCCTTTCCTTGCTGTCATTTGGCAAAACATAATCCATTACAGTCCTCTATGTTCCCTTCTCTCTGACACATTATTAAACACGTACCAGAACTGTATTATTCTTTTGCCCCTCCTTCATATGTGCCCCTCCTTCCATTTTGTCAACTCTTTAACAGCGGGTGATGACTTAATCTACTAGCTTATGTGTTATAATGTATTTATGGATATTGAAATATTAATATGTTTTCCCTCCTAGTTGACTGGCATGTATTATATAGAGACTTGTGCGTGACTTCAAAAGTAATAGGTAGTATCTTTAAACTTCATCCAGTGAAGGAGATAATCAAGGGGAAAATCAGGACACTGGAACATTTGATATCGATATGTACTATGTAATTAGTGTGCGTGGAGGGAAATTTATGTCCTATATTTTATTAATCTCATTCTGGCTCTTTCCTTTCAATGTTATAGGAATTTGCACTTCTCTTGCTGGTCTTTTTTTGTAAATATACTTCTTTAAAAATGGAAGGCCTTTTAGTTTTTTCATGAAAGAAATATCCACAGAAGGATACTGTATCTACTGATACATACTGATAAAAGAAGATACTTTTCTACATCTTAAAGTGTTCCTAGCTTAAAATTTTTCATGCATCTGACAAAAATATTTAAGATACTCTCACACAGGCAGGTTGCTCATGTTTTTAAGCTTTGGCTTTTAAAAGACTTGTAAATCTGATTGGATATCTTAATAACTGTAGCCTTTGTAATTTTGGTTTAGCCGACATCACTGAAAGCTATAAACTTACATGTTTTCTTTGTTAGGACAGAAAATCTTCACTTGTGTTTCACTTACTACATTCATAAAAAGGTGGCGGGGTGGGGGTGGGAGGGATGGAAACTCCCTTTTTTATAGATATCTGTCTGTTATAGTTACTAGAAAGGAAGGCGTTATGTAATCCCCAATTTTTTTCCAATAGATGTTTGTTGTCCAAATATTCACCCCAAAATATGCTAAAGTAACAGTCAATTAGTTTTTCTTTCTCAAGTCATTCTATGCGATTATCCATAAGAGATCTATAAATAATTTAAATGGTAGGAAAACACTAGCAGATAAAGGGAAGCAAAGAAAGCTGGGAACAAGGATGAGTACAGAAGATAGTTTTTCTGCATTAATGTCATGCATATGTGTTTATCATGTATAACATTCATTTATAGCACTACATACGTTTCAGTAGTATATAGCTTCACACTTCTTCAAGTATATGAAATGGTCACTATGAGAATATCCAGTCAAACTCCTTCTTCGCCTTTGCTGTCACAGTCTAAGGGCTGATTTTGTTTGGTGTGGTTTGGATCATTTGCTTTGTTACTTTATATTCCACCTGTTAGTGAAAATCATCAGGTATTTGTAGAAGATTTAAAAGAGAAGTACAAAGTTATAGACCTTAGCAATAGTGCTTTACTACATAATTTCCAGTTAATTTAAAGAAAACTATAACAAAAAATGAATGCTAATCACTTGTTTGAAAGATAATCTAGAAAATACCTAATTTAACTATTTCAGTTTAACTGTGTTTCCAGATAGCCGATGATTACCTTTATTTTTTTTTTATTTTTTTATTTTTTTTATACATACAAGCTGGGGTACAGGCCAGAGGCGTGGCGTGGTGAGAGGGTTCACCAGAGACGGAGCGGGAAGCAGAACAGGCAGATCAGAAATACATTGCTGAGGGGAGCAGCGGGCAAGGCAGGAGAGGTCTGCCGCACCATGTGGGATTCTCCCCGGCCGGGTGTCGAACTCGCGTTGCCGCTGCCTACAGCTCCACAGCGAAGCGCTTAACCACTGCGCCACCGGGGAGGCCCCGATGATTACCTTTAAATGAAAAATGGTATTAGTTTTGGCCATTTCGCATGGGAAGAATTAAAGGTATATATAGTGCTAACATTTGTTGTTATCTATTTTATTTAAGATATTTAACCTGATATTTTGGCTAATCTTATTGTCTAATTCAATTATTGGGGATAGCATTTTTTTTTCTGTTTTACTTATATTTATTGAGACAATGTTGATTTGTATCATAATATATGTCTTGGGGGTATAAGTTTGCACTTCTCTTTATAATTGTATGTCATTTCACCATACTCACTACCAAAGCCCCAGTAAGCCTCCTTTAGAACCCCTGCTTCCCTTTGTTCCCACCCTTCATCTCCCCCTTCTAATAGCCTTAGTCATAGTCTAATATGCTCATCCCCCTCCTGTTTTCACCCCCCTGGGAGTAATAGTAATTATAAAAGTAACATTTATATAATTCTTATTATCTCATTTAATTTAAGGTTTGAGAGACAATCTTTTGAAATAAATACTTTATTATTTTTTAAGAGAACACTGAGATGTTAAATAACAGAATTTTTTTTTTAAGATTTATTTTTTATTTTTATACATACAAGCTGGGGTAGAGGCCAGAGGCGTGGGGCGGCGAGAGGGTTCACCAGAGACAGAGCGGGGAGCAGAACAGGCAGATCAGAAATACACTGCTGAGGGGAGCAGCGGGCGAGGCAGGAGGGGTCTGCCGCACCATGTGGGATTCTCCCTGGCCGGGCATCGAACTCGCGTCGCCGCTGCCGATAGCTCCACAGCGCAGCGCTTAACCGCTGCGCCACCAGGGAGGCCCTAAATAACAGAATTATTAACGTCTTGAATTAGAGAATATGATTTTAAACTCTGTATTCTAATGCCAACCCCCTAAAGCATATTCAGGGAGCCATGTGTAGGCAATTATTCTATGTCTTCATAGAGGCAAAGTGTTAAAATGTTGTTGTAATTGACTAGCTATATCATGGATGGAGGAGGAGGGACTGGCGATACAACTGTGTCTTATATTCAAATTTATTATGTTGATTATATTTATTATTCCTTTATAAATTGGTGCTTTATGCATATGTATTCAACTCTTATGTATGTGAGCCATAGTAGTTTTCCATTTACCTTTGAGGGTCTTGTTAACTTTGTTTTATTTTGACACCGCTCTACCATATTTTAAGTTATCAGCAGAATTTGCTTTCTGTTGTATGTGAACAAGATTTAAAACTTTTCCTTGAGATTACAGATTATATGCTACCCTTTATTTGGGTGGCAAACTTGAAAAAAAATATATTTTTTAAAAATTTATTTATTTATACGTACAAGTTGGGGTACAGGCCAGAGGCGTGGGGTGGCGAGAGGGTTCACCAGAGACAGAGCGGGGAGCAGAACAGGCAGATCAGAAATACACTGCTGAGGGGAGCAGCGGGCGATGCAGGAGAGATCTGCCGCGCCATGTGGGATTCTCCCCGGCTGTGCGTCGAACTCGCATCGAGTGCCCTGCCGACAGCTCCACAGCGTAGCGCTCAACCACTGCGCCACAGGGGAGGCCCGAAAAAAATATATTGAACTCTCTTATCTTCAGTCTCCTGTTAAATGATGATAAAGAGATTTTCCTTGTGAATTATTTTATGACTGGCATTAATAAAAATGCCATAATATGAACACATTTTAAAATGCAAGATATTTGGGTTAAATGTTTATGAGAATTAAGAGTTAAATATAATAGCTCATAATGTGTGCCTATTATCCAGAGCTGAGTGAATTAGATGTATTTTACATAAATGTGTTTCCTTAGAGTTCACTAAGAGGATGCAGCCATGTTGGGGGTGTACAGTAAAATAACTGGAACTTAAAATTTGCAAAAAAGGAAAACTTTAATTTGGCCGAATAGAAAATTTTGCTCCTTTTCCTTAGAGCTTGAAATTAAGAAAACTAGCATTTAAAATCAGGTAGCCCAGCTATTTAACCAACACATTATATAGCCATATAGCAGGAACACAATTTTCCGTTTGGAATAATATCAAAGTATTTGGGGTGCTTTATATGATTTTATTCTATATTCTTGTTTTGGGGTACTCCATTTCATTTTATTAGTACCAAAATCTGATTTCTGAACAAATAAATTGTCACAGCAGTGGTAGCATAATGGTTGTGAAAACTACCTTGCTTCACTTTGTATTGCTTTCTTTTGGTAAAGATTTATTTATTTATGCATACAAGCTGGGGTACAGACCAGAGGCGTGGGGCGGTGAGAGGGTTCACCAGAGACACAGTGGGGAGCAGAACAGGCAGATCAACAGAAACACACTGCTGAGGGGAGCAGCGGGTGAGGCAGGAGAGGTCTGCCACGCCATGTGGAAATCTCCCTGGCTGGGTGTCGGACTCGTGTCACTGCTGCCGACAGGTCCACAGCACAGCACCCAACCGCTGTGCCACCAGGAAGGCCCTCTATTGCTTTTTATAGAGGAAGAAAAGTTAAAAAAATACAAGTATTTGGAATCCATGTCACAATTCATAATTGCAAAGAAGGAAATATAATTTTTTATCTACTGTGGTCCTAAACAAAATAACTTGTCCAGAGTAGGTTCTCTAAGTTTATTATATTTATAGGATACACAAGTTCACACACAGGCACACAAGTTCGCACACAGGTACACACAATCAATCCTTTGAAGTAGATACCATTATTTACTTCACAAGCAGATACACATGTATCATTTTTTTAGTATTTGAATCTGAGATACAGACAAATATTTTCTTTACAATCAGCATATCACACTTCATGATTAATGAATAAAGAGAAAATGTGGATAGCATTGAAAGAATTAGGAAAACTGATGTCTGCTGAAAGAGCTCTCACATACAGATTTACAGATAGGGCGCATGCTCTCATTCAACAACCTATCTAAGTCATGAAAGAAAAGTATGGCATGGTTTTTAAAAGTTTTATTTAATCACAGATAATTCAACATTGTATATGAATCATTGCTACAACTGAAAACAATCTTATGTCAGTTAAAATGAATAATCTGTAGTAAAGAGACTATAGTCATATGGCTGGTAAACTTTGGATTGCAATAAGCAGTCTTTACAGTGGAGTCAATTGAAAAAAATAATTATTGAAAATATAATATGTGTGTGAGAATGGCTCAGGGTCAGGTATAATTCTTTATCCTTTGTTTCATTTGAAATACTGAAGTGTATCTTTCATGGATAGAAATTCAAATGGAAATTTCTTACAACATTCGCAATTTGGGTTGAGTCAGTCTCTAGGAAATGAGAATGTCTATGGACTCAGTTACCTATTTTATTTCTGCAAGTATATACAATTTCAGTCTCCACAAAAATCTATGAGAATTTTGTCTGAATGAGCATCCAGTAGTGACTTGCTCAATCAGTTAATCCTTTTGGCATTTATAGCATTAAAATTGTATTACAATGAGGATAATAATTTCCATGTTTAATCGAGTGTAGTATCTAATGAGTGTCATCTCTAATATTTGTAAAATACTAGAATCCAATAAAATGTTAGAATTATGACACAGCTCTCTGATAACATCAGTGCTTTTATTGTGCATATGCTAATGGATGTCAGATGTTAATAAACCCTTCTTCATATGTTGGGTATATTGAACTGAATTCTAACTAGCAAAATGTTTTTGATAGTGAGAAATGCTTTTATTTACCCCACATAATGTCATTTATTCATGTACTTCCATAGGTTTTAGAATTGGATATTTATTGATTGTGGTTTCTTAAAGTCGATAGACAAAATCTAAAGAAAAAATAATTATTTTTTATGTAGCCAATTTAAAATTTTTCATTGTAAGTTTTTATTTTCTCAGCCATTTCATTTACATTTACCAGGCATCCATGCCTCCACCAAAATTCTAGCACTTGGTCTTCATTTTGTCTTGCTTAAACTAAACCAACTAATTCTTCATCACTAAACAAGTATATGAGAAACCTGGAGCCAAACTTTGGAACATGTATGTTCTGAGTCTAATCCACTAAACTCCTTATTCCTTTAATACATAATAGGCTCACATTACAAATCTAAAATAGGGCCTCCCTGGTGGCGCAGCGGTTGAGCGCTGCACTGTGGAGCTGTTGGCACCGGCAACGCAAGTTCGACACCCGGCCGGGGAGATTCCCACATGGCCCAGCAGACCTCTCCTGCCGCACCCGCTGCTCCCCTCAGCAGTGTGTTTCTGTCGATCTGCCTGTTCTGCTCCCTACTCTGTCTCTGGTGAACCCTCTCGCTGCCCCACACCTCTGGTCTGTACCCCAGCTTGCATGCATAAATAAATAAATCTTTAAAAAAAATCTAAAATAAATTGTATGTAGTAAGTGATAAAAAGTAAATGGCAATGACAACTATGCAGGAACAGCAAGGATTCAACAAGCTCCAACTGCTCAAGTTCTAAAGATATTCAGGAATGGCTCTTGGCCTGGCTCCTGGGAAATGACCTCTGAACTTTTGGAACATTCTACCCAATAAGGGTGACTATGTTGAGACCTTGAACCATGGCAGATAGTTTATATGAGCATCTGTTTTTGTAAGTCGGAGTTTTTGGTCATGCTGTATCAGTTTGACTTTTGGGAGCAGGGGACTGAGTAGTTGAAGTCAGACATGTGGCTCCTGTATGACCGCTCATGCAGTCTGTATGAATGACCCTTGGCAAGATCCCTGGACATAAAGGCTCTGGTGAACTTTCTTTTTTTTTTGAGATTTATTTTATTTATACATACAAGCTGGGGTACAGGCCAGAGGCATGGGGCAGCGAGAGGGCTCACCAGAGACAGCGGGTAGCAGAACAGGCAGATCAGAAATACACTGCTGAGGCGAGCAGCGGGTGAGGCAGGAGAGGTCTACTGCGCCATGTGGGATTCTCCCGGGCCAGGCATCGAACTCGCGTTGCCGCCGCCTACAACTGCACAGCGCAGCGCTTCACCGCTGTGCCACAGGGGATGCCCGTGAACTTTCTTTTTTATAATACTTTTGTGATTGCAATTGTTGCTGGGGAATAACAGTGCTCTCAATGTGACACCACTGGGAGAGGTGCTCAGTAAGCTTTTTTATTCCTTTCTCCTAGACTTCATTCTATGTGCTTTCTCCTTTTGCTGAGTTTCATCTGTATCCTTTCACTGTAATGAACTGTTAAAGTAAGTCTAATAACTTTTCTTAGTCTTGTGAGTCCTTCTAGCAAATCAGCATGAGACTGAAATGACCTCTAAATGTCTCTCTACCATGTGAAGATACAATGAGAAGACAGCAGTTTGTAACTTAGAAGAGGGCCCTCACTGGTATGAGGTCATGTTGGCACCCTGATTTCGGACTTGAGTGTCCAGAATTGTGAGAATTAAACTACTGTTATTTATAAGCCACTCAACCTACGTACTTCATTATAGCAGCCCAAACACACTAAGGATCTATGAGAAAAGCTATACAGAAGTCAAATTGTTAGAGCTCCTAATGGCCAAATCTGGGAGTAAATATCCATGAGTTCATAGTGGCATAAATGACTAATTGTGTAGTAATTAAGTGGGGGAGGAGGAACTGCTATTCCTTACAGTAGGGTTCTAATTAATAAGTGTATTAGCTAGAATTACATTACCCCCTTCTCATTTCATGACCAGCATATTTTTCTGAGTCTAAATGTTATTTTGTTTGATTATTTGCTTTGTTTATTTTCTACATCAGAGTGAAATCATCAGTTATTTGTCTTTCTCTTTTTTATTTATTTTGCTTAGCATAATCACCTCAAATTCCATCCATGTAGTCACAATGGAAAGATTTCTTCTTTTTTATGCAGCTCAGTAGTATTCCATCATGCGTACAAACACATCTTTATCCAATCATCTGCCCATGAGCATTTGAATTGTACCCATGTCTTAGCTATTGTGAATAGTGCCGCAATAAACATGCATCTTTCTGAAGGAGAGTCTTCATATTCCTAGGAAAGATACCTAGAAGTGGAATTGCTGGATCATATGGTAGTTCTATTTTTAATTTTTTTGAGGAAATCTCTGTACTGTGGAAAATCTTATTTTAGTAATAAACCAAATAAATTTCAAGAATAAGACGCATGTCATGATTTTTATATAAACTAGGAATATGATGTCCCTTTAAACTTTTATATAAACATATAAGTATTTCAAAAAATAAAAGTTACTATATTTAAAATTACATATATGATACAATATTTGTAGCAATGTATTCATATTCAGCAAAGGTGAATAAGAAATATTTAATATTTTGTATGCTATTTTCATATAATAATAAAGTGTCAGCATAGCTATAACTTGTACTGTAACAGCAAGTCCATAAAAATGTAGATTGACAAAAAAATGAGATAAATATGTTGTATTTAGAGAGAAAACAATTTGTAATTTTCAATTGAAAGTACTTCAAATTTCATATTACGTGTATTATTCAAAGTGTTAGGGAATTTATTGATATTTAATTTGCACATTCACACATCTATCACATTTTTTTTAAGATTTATTTATTTTTGCATACAAGCTGGGGTACAGGCCAGAGGCGTGGGGCGGTGAGAAGGTTCACCAGAGACAGAGTGGGGAGCAGAACAGGCAGATCAGAAATACACTGCTGACGGGAGCAGCGGGCGAGGCAGGAGAGGTCTGCCCCACCATGTGGGGTTCTCCTTGGCTGGGCGTCGAACTCACATCGCACACTGCCGACAGCTCCACAGCGCAGCGCTCAACTGCTGCGCCACCAGGGAGGCCCTCTATCACATTTTTTAAGTTTTTTTTTTAATTTAATTTAATTTAATTATTATCTTTTTAAGATTTATTTTCCTTTATGCATATAAGAACTGGGGTATAGGCTACAAGTGTGGATGGGTGAGAGGATTCACCAGAGACAGAGTGGGGAGCAGAACAGGCAAATCTACTGAAATACACTACTGAGGGGAGCAGTGGGTGAGGCAGGAGAGGTCTGCTGTGCCATGTGGGTTAGCTCCTTGGCTGAGGATTGAACTCGTGCTGCAGTGGCTGGCGATAGCTTGATAGCACTGAGACTTTAATCCCTATGCCACCAGAGAGACCCCCATTTATTATTTTTTCATTGAAGTACCATTGTTTTACAAACTTGTTAATTTTTTAACAATATACAACTTCTCCCCTTACGTAAGCCATCACATTTTTTAATTAAAAATTTTACAGAGTAGGTCTCAAAAAATCAGTTTGGAGATTTTTATTTTATATTCTTTAAATAGCTGATTTATCCAAAGTGACATTAAGTTCTAGTGGTGACCACCATACCCTAGTAAAAAAAACTGCTCTAATAAATGTATTTTTTTCATGTAGTATTCTCTCTCATAGCAAGGAGTAAAACAAGTCACATTTGCATAATACCTTTTCTCTTGAGAGCTTAAAATGTTTCTACAATCATTTTACATATCTGAAATTTTACTTATAAAAAATAGTATCTGTCCAGATGTTTTATCCTCCCATGTATTTTCTAGCTTTCCATTGCCTTCCTATTTAAACTATTTATCATCTTTGACTAGTATTCCCCACCTCTCCTGATTTTCTTCTCTGTCATCTCTCACCAAGTAAAACGTTTTTTTCTTTCCTTTAACATTCCTCAGTCACATTGTCATCCATTATCCTGTGCAGCAGTACTTGCTAGAAATGACTTATTATTTTCCAAATCAGAAATATACTTCTTTCTCTTCAGATGTGACCCACTTATTTTGGAGCTTCTACCAAATATTGGGAAAGGACAATAATAGCTGTAATTCTTAGACCTTTTCAGCCTTATGTATTCGCTGTATTTATAATTTTGTTGTTTTCCCATACGGACTCATTAGATGCAAATATATGAATGGACACAATTTTGGAAATTGATATTTAGGTTAGGTCAAACAGTTAGATATTTAAAAAAAAGGAGCCACTCTAGCCATCAGATTGCCGGGTTCAAATCCTGCCTCTAAAACTCAATAGCTTTATAGATTGGAGAAAGTTAGATAAATATTATATTCTTCATCTTTTTCATTGATGTAATGGAGAAAATAACAGCACCTTCCTTTTGCATTATTATGAGTTAGTATGTTAATATTACAAAACAAAACAAAAATTTCTTGAACCTGAGGTGAAAAAGTATCTAACACACAATAAATGGTGTATAAATGTTTGTTTAAAAAAGTGAATAAAGCCCAAATTCCAGCAAAAGCCAAGTAACTTACATCATGTTAATATTCTCAGATATAATGTCCATAAAACTCTCGACAAAATAGTAAAACCTCCAGAAACTAATGAAACAAACAAAAACACTAGTTATATACGAGAAAGTAACCAAAAGCAATCAGAAACTCAGAAACTGGAAGGAATCCACACTTGAAAGAAGAATAGCTGGATAGCTTTTGAGTATAAACAGCTTTTTATAAGAGGGAACATCCCAGATAATGGACAATGTTAAGTCACTTAAAACTCAAAAATAGAAGTTACAATCTTATTGGCATTCATGTCACAGAATGCAGGTAAAGAAGACAAGGGCATCTAGAATGTAATGGGGAAAAAATCAAGAAATGAAGGAAATCACAGAAGAGAGATCTCCAAAATATGCATAGGATTAAAGACTAAAGCAAGAAACGGAGGGCTCAAAAAACTGAGCAATCGTTTCACTTACTTCTTACTACAAAGAAGACAGGCTTAACAGCCTTTTAAAACAAAAGTCTGAATCAGCACTTATCAGAGGGAGATAAAATCAGAATATCTACAATCTAACATTCACAAATCAAGTAAAGAAATGAGAAAATGTGACCCTTTGTGAAGAATAAAAGAGCCAAAGCAATTATTAGACAAAGACTCTGATAACTCAGATATTTCAATAAACAGTTAGGACTTTAATACAACTAATTATAAGTCTGCATAGGTATTTTAATGGAAAATGTTCATAATGAAGGAATAGAAGTAGAAAATGAGTGGATAAAAATCTAAAAGTGTATCATGCAACATAAAAATAATCCTCTGCATAGAATAAATAGTAAGCAAAGAGGACAGAAGAAAACTTAAGTGAATTTAAACTCTGAATAAGACAGAGGATAATATATTAAAAAGAATGAACACTGCCTTAACAATATTTAGGATATAAGGAAATAGTTTACCAAATATGTTTGCATTCCCAAGGAGAGAGGAAAAAGGATGGGATAGAGATATATTTGAAAAATGAATAGTTGAAAATTTACATATTTTTTGAAAAACATCTGACAAATTCCAGAGTCTCACCAACCCTGAAGAATCTCACCAGCCATAACAAATTCAAAACAAGGTATGAATTTGCAATTATGAAGCCAGCCTCTAATTCTACACCCAATGAAAGTATCTTTAAAATATATGCAGCCAATGCCCAACATATGATAGTTCAACTTACTTTTTTTTTTAATATTTCAGCATATAATGGGTTTATTGGGTTTATATAACCCCATAAGTTGAGGAAGATATGTATCTTTAGATAAGTTAAGATGAGAGAATTTGTTGATAGACTATCCGTAGAGCAAAGTTTCCAAAAGGAGACTATTTAGGCTAAAGGGAAATTATACCAGGTACAACTCAAATATATAAGAAGGATAAAAATATATTAGATATGGTAAATATATAAGGGAATGTATAATAGTATTTAGTGTTTTCTTCTCTGAAGTATGAAAAATAGAAATAAATGACACAGAACACAGACAAAAAATAGAGAAGATTTAATGGACCCAAAAGTATGTTCTTCTAAAAGAGTGATAATCTTTTTAAATTGCAAGGAAAGATAAACAAGAGAAACCAAAACAGCATAAATTGCCAAAAGCAGAAATAAAAGTAGAGATATCACTTTATATCTTACAGGTATCGAAGGATATTAAAAGAGTGTTTTGGAAAAATATTTGAAATTAAATTTGAGAACTTAAAATAAATTGACAAGTTTATCAAAATCAAAATTCTCCAAAGGGAATATAAGAAATAAGAGAATATATGCATAATGCTATATTTATTAAATAAGTTATATTTCTTTTCAAAAATCAAGAGAAATCTTGATCCAGATGATTTTAAAGCAAAAATCAGTAAATTACTTTAAAAATGTCTATAAGGAAATAGTGAAAGAAATTGGAAACATGTAGAAAATTAGAAAGACACCCTGTGCTCATGGATTGGAAGACTTAACATTGTTAATATGGTTATTTTACCTAAAGAAATATGCAGATTCAATGCAATCCCTATCTAAATCCCAACAAATTCTTCACAGAAATAGAACAAAAACCATACAGTTTATTTGGAGCTGCAAAATATTCTGAAGAGGCAAAACGAACCTGAGAAAAACAAAAATGGAGATTCATATTCCCTAACTTCAAACTATACTACAATGTGCTAATAATCAAATAGCAAGGCGTTTGAATAAAAGCAGATAAACATATCTATGGAATGGAATTGAGAGCCCAGAAATAAAACCGCACATATGGATAGCTAATTTAGATAAAAGAACTAAGCATACGATGGAGTTAGGAAAGTCTCTTCAATAAATGATGTTGGGAAAACTGGACAGCTACATGGAACAGAATAAAACTAGAATACTGTCTTATACCATAAACAAAAATTAACTCAGAATGCTTTAGAGACTTAAATATAAGATCTGAAGCAATAAAGTACACAGGTAATATCACTGATGTCAGTGATAATGACACTGACCTTAGTGATGTGTTTGTGAATACAATTTTATCGCCAAGAGAAACAAAAGCAAAATAAACAAATGGAACTTTATCAGTTAAGAAATTGCACAGTGAAAAAAACCACTGTTTCAAGGGAAAGGTAACCTATGAATGGAAAAAGATATTTGCAAATCAAGTGAAAGAAGGGATTAGTATCCCAAATATATAAGCAGCTCATACAACTTAATGACAACAAACAACAACTTGATTAAAAAATGGGCAACTCATCTGAATAGACAGTTCTTCAAAGAAGCTATACAGATGGCCAACAGACACATGAAAAGATATTCATCATCTTTTATTGTTAGGGAAATGCAAATCAAAGTAATGAGGTGTCACTTCACACCTATAAGAATGGCTGTTATTCAAAAAAGGTAATGTGTTGTAGAGGATCTAGAGATGGGGAAAATCTCACACACTGATCATGGAAATGTAAATTTGTTGAGCCATTGTGGAAAATAATATGGAGATTCCTCAACACATTAAGACTAAAAATTCCTTATATTTCAGCTATCCCACTTTTGTGTTTTTATCTGAAGAACATGAGAACATTGCTTCTAGGCCATGCCTGCCATTCCTTGTTCATCACAGCATTATTTATAATAGTCAAGGGTTGAAATAACCTAAGTGCCCATAGATGGATAATTGGATAAAGATGTGATACATATATATAATGGAATACTACTCAGCCATAGGATGGACTCTTACCATTTACAGGAATGTAAATGAAACTAGTGGGTATTATGCTTAGTGAAATGTCAGCTGGAGAACAAACATGTATGATTTCACTCATATATGACAGATAATGATGGTATCTAATAGACACCATCAAAAGTTGATTTTTAAATAAAGCCGTCTTTATTTTTAAGCAATGCATACTTTTAGCAAGGGCAAAGAAATATTTTTTAAAAGAAAAAATTATACACAATAAACTAGAAATTACCATAAAACATTTTGTATATAAACATTAGAAAAAAGATAGGATCTAAAGATTTCCTCTATAAAACTGACCCTTATTGGGCCATGCTAATCTTCTTTGTATCATTCCAATTTTGGTATATGTGCTGCCGAAGCCTAAGATGACTGATATATAAAACATGCTTGAAATACTCTAGAATTACAATATTTTAAAGATTAAAAATGAAACATTTTGCATTGCACTTCCAAGCTCTTGTTAGGGTCTTTATAAGTGCAGATCAGAAAGTGTTTTCAAAAATGAAGAAAATGATAAGACCAAAGTATTGTCAAAGAATTCTGTTCAGACAGTGGAAACATCCGGGCCTTTCTTTAGATGCATTCTTTCCTCTAGCAGCAAAATCTTATTTGTCAGCTTGGGCACAAATAGAAATAAGAAATGGAGGAGAAAAGCAGTTATGTTTTGTATAAAATGATGTTAATTACATCATCTCATTGGAATACATTATAAAGTATTATATTTCTAAATACAAACTTTGAAAAATCGTGAAAAATTGTAGCAAAAACTATTATTAATGTTCCTCCTGATATTTCATTGTCTGAGTAAGACTACAGCTGAGGATAATTTGTAGAATGCTGTATGTTTGCACTGGAAGCCCCTGCATCTGTTTTTTCTCTTCCATTTGAAAGATTTCTCTAGGTCTGTGGTGCTTGCTAAGTGGCAGGCTGGCCATGTTGGCTTTTGAAGCCCATGCAGATTTTTCCTATACAACTCTCAATCAATGAGGCGTGGAAATCAAGGAATATATGCTGCCAGTCACTTCAGCTGGCCTAGTCACTTCATCTACCAGTGAGGCAATCTTATGGCATGTTCTACCTGATACCTCAAAGGAGTCCTTTTGGATTATGCCTCAGTGGCTTTCAGAAAAAAAAATACTTGCTACTACATCCTTTTTTACTTTTTCCCATTTTTGGGCTATGTCTTCCCCACTCATTTTGTTCCCTTAGATCATTTCCCGAACATATTACCTATTTCAAAATCTCTATCTCAGACCTTGGTTTTGAAAAAACTCGAACTAATAAAGTGTTTACCCAATTTAGAGAGATAACTTAATAATATCTACGATGCTTTCATGGTTAAAAGGAAGGATGCGAGATCTTATTTGTAGTGAAACTTCAATCACCATTACCAACTCTTTGACTCCTATACATGCCCTTTTCTCTTTGACTTGCTGTCTAAGAGGAATGCATTGCTTGTCTGTGAAGTTTGATCCAATGCTTCAAAACCTCTATGATATACTCTCCTGTAGTAATGCTGGACTCATGCTGAAAACATTAAACATTTTAATCTCTTAAAGGGAAGTCTTTGTAGTGAGTTTTCCCAAAGATTAATAGTTTGCAGCCGTGAGAGATTTGTGTAAGTAATACTAAAAGAGCTTGCATTGCCAAATAGAGAACAGTAAAGACCTATTAGGGCATGCACACTAGAAAGCACTGCATGGCATTATAACCACACACCTGAGCCTAGATTTACATGTGTCATCAAATTTCTTCATGATTTGACATGTAGTCTTTTCTAAAAAAAAACAATCATCTTGCCAGGGAAATACATCTTGATAGAGGGGAAGCTCAATTTAGCTAAAATCTTTTTAGTCTTCTCACTGCACAGAAGGCCTTTGAAAATGAATTGAATCGTTGGTTAGTGGTCATTTCCTATGGAATGCAGGTCTTTGTCTCCTAACAACCAAGCGTTTGGCTCTTCTCATTTAATGCTATGATTTATAATGTAACTTTCATTGCCTGCTTGACTTTTGACAAATGCTACTTGATAACCCTTTCAAATGAAGAAAAAGAATTTCTTGTCACTGCCATATTTTCGGTGCTCTTCCTGTTTACCTCTACTTTTTAGCCATTATGTATGTATTTATGTGTGTGAAACTTGCAAAATAACATTTGAGTATCCCTAATACTCTGCTTTTCACAGAAAGATCTTTACAGTCTAATTCAGAACATATCTGATATCATTATCCATGCTACTCTAGTCAATTGCATTGAAAGGAATACTTATTTTAGATTCTTGCTTGTCAGATGAAACACCTCGAATATTTTGCTTCTCGATCACACACTTAAGACTGTCACCTTATCACTGAAGTGATGTTGCATACATACATTTTAGTGTGAAATCTCTGTTGTTTTGGATATTATTCTCTGCATTTTCAACATTACAATAAGTTATTTCTGGACCATTTGTAGTTTTAAATGCCCTTGGATTAAGCATTTTGCTATTCAGTCACACCAGGAAAGTTTTACGGAAACATGAGGTCCTATACTATGTTTGACACTAACATTTTTGCTCCATTTCTCTGAAGAAAATAAGGGTATATTCTGAGGAGTGTCTCCTTCCAATAACATTTTGCTGGTAGAATATCTCTTTGTTAAATCAAAACTGTTAAATAAGGAAATTAATGTTTTCCAAGTTTTAAAATTTCATTTTAACAATGGTAACTTTTAAATATTAAATATTTGCTCTTCAATCTTGCAATTTTAAATGTATTTTACTTGCAATTATGTTAATGTTTCTCTTCTTTTAGTGTTTTCTGTTATTGAACGTCCTTATCAGGTAGAATTAATCTTTACATGATATTTTTATACATAGTAATCTCACAAATATTGAAGAAAGCTCTTTCTGATAAAACTGTTTGAGCAGAGACATAAAAGTATCTATAGAGTCAGTCACAGAAATATCTGAAGGAAAACCCTGAACAGAGGAGAACAATTGCAAAAGCCTTGAGGCAATGATACACTGAATGAATTGGAGAAACAGTAAAGAGACCCTCTGTTACTGGGACCTGGTGACTGACTGGAAAAAAATGAGATGAGGCCAAGAGACAGGAAAGTGGGGATGGAAATCATATAGAGTTTTGTGAGTCAAGTTAAGCAATATGGATTTTGTCTTGAATGAGATGAGGAAACAGTGCAATACTTTGTGGAGAACAATGGTGTGATCAGGGTATTTTAAAAAAAGATTGCTATGTGGGAGTATAGATTATGAGAAATAAGTCAGGGCATACAAGGAATGACAGTTCAGGTGACTATTGAAAGTCATCCAAATTATGATCTCTGCATCATCATCAAATTATTTTTTGTGGTTTTTCTGGTTATACATAACCAAAACTTTCCTGAATTTCACAAATATGTAGTTTTGTTTTTACTTCTGTTAGTTTGAAGACAGAGCTTTATACAGGCCTCAAAATAAAGCAAAGGGTGGATACAGTTTTGATTATCATTTTGATTCTATCAGAAAATATGCTAGAGAAATTTTTGTTCAGAAATATGTCATCTGTTCATTGATTGATGCAATATATGTATTAGTAGTTTGTAATACCTACATCTTATTGAGATCTTAGAATTCTAGGGCACTGAAGCAGGGAGTATCTAGTAATATTTGTCTTTTATGATTTTTTTTACTACTATTCATGATAGAGTAGGAGTAAATTAAAATTGAAGTGGCCCAACTGGTATGGTTAGTTTTTAATGAATATTGAAGGTCTTGGTTTATCATATCACAAGTTAACTCTTACTCATTTGTAGGCATCTGGCAATGATGCATTAAAGTTTTAGTTTTAAGGACTCTATCCTGCTTATCACTTCAAGATAGGACCGTGATGTCCTTTGAGATAGAACCTGTGTTTTCCCCCTTATTCTAATACCTAAAACAGAACCTGGTTCCCCAAAAGTTTATGAGAAAATAAATTCTTTAAAAATGACCTAATTTTCTTTTCTAAGCACCTTTTTTTATATGTTTATTTCATTTCCTGCCCATTTGGTAACCTCCGAAGTTTCTTTATATTGTTTCTGTTTTCAGCATTTTTCCATAGTGTTTTTCAATTTCCCATCACTTCAAAATCTAATTAAATGCTGTTATTCTTCTTTTCCATGTTATTAATGAAAATATTATGTAAGATTACACAGAATAACTTTTCATCAAGACCTCTAAAAGCAGACACTCTCAAGCGGGCAGCAACTAGTTCAGAAATGTGTTTATTTGTGGCATTGTCTTAGTTTTCATTTTAACTTACCTTTAGACTATTTGGAGTACATTTTTCATTTTATGCTGAGTTGCTGATTTCATTACCATGTTAACTTCATAATGAATATGTTAAGTATTTAATTCATATCATAAACTGGCAGTTTTTAACCACTATTGTTGAGGACTAAAAATTACCCTGAAAATATTTATCAGGTTTTATATCAGTATTGGTAAAGTTTAGAGTAAGAAATAGATCCTGTAAGAACTCACTTAGCAATGTAGTAAAAAAATTAAAATAGACAAAACGTAGGTAGTATGTAGTTTATTTATGACGAATAATGAATATAATGAATAAAAATTTATTATCAAATTACAGTAAACAACAGAATAGCCTGAACCTTAAGATTTTGATTCGATATGGAATTTTCCTGAGAATATTTTTGAAGAATGATTTAATTAGGGAGGTAGAAAGAATAAGAGATTATGAAGATAAGTATGTTAAGCAGTAGAAATCTTAATAGAGGGAAGAGGTATAAACTCCACAGAAAGGGAAGAAACTTTTTGAAAAATAAAAACACATTGGAATAAAAATAGAGAAAAATATGGGATTTGAGTTACTCTAGTTATACCTGGAGTGCTAGGTTGCTTAAAACCTCTTCACAAATGTAGAAGAATCTGCGAAAGAAAAGAACACATGAAATTATCTGGAAGCTATTTACTCAGTAAGACTCAATTGTGTACTTATGTGTGTATCTCACTGCCTGTGTCAACAATGCTATGAAAAGTATGGAAGTATGGTATGAAGTTTTTCAGATACAGTATAGAAAGAGACAAATCAAATAACTGTAACCAAGGAACTAACCAACCAACCAACCATCAAAACCCCCAAAGCAGCAAATGAATGCAGGTTTATGATAAAATATAACAGAATAGAGTTATTTTAGTATGTTTAGAAAGAAGAAACGCACTATTTAGAAGGGGAAAGTTTTGTAGTTACCAGAGAATAAATAAGGGAAAGTTAAACCATAATACCCCTGATTCCTTACATTTTCTTTGTCACAGGAAACTGTAACACACCAGTAAGAGGATGTTAATTTCCAAAATAATCAAGGTTCTTGTATAGAAATTGCTAAATGCTATCTGGATTTTTTTTGAAATGCAAGAAACTTTAGCCTGACAAGCTTGATATTAATCTAATATAAAAATCTACAATACACTAACCATATAATAGTGATACAGGTCTAATTATAGTCTACTGACTTCCCTATTTTATAGGGGATGATGGGAGTAGGAACAACAAAATCATCACTGCTCCATAAAAATTTTGAGATGCACCTGGAAAAGCATTGGAAGTTCCTTGGTAATTGCCCACGAGTCTCACCACTGCATATGAACTGTATCTTATGCAGTTGTGGGAGCTAGTTATGCACAATCTGAAGGGCTATTGTCTTCATGTATGATGTGCGTGGAGTTGGAAGTCCACTTGGCAGTCTATCATGTAAAGAAGATGGGTGAAAATGCAAAACAAAAATAAATTGTAACCCACAAGCACAGAATAAAAAAACGGACAGGCAAAAACCCCTGTCAGTTCTTGTTTTCTCTGAGCTTGATAATGTGAATATTCTGTTGAAGATGAGGCTCTCTGTCATGAAAATAAATATAAACTCATCCCAGGAGTTGAAGAAGCTTAAGAATTGCAAGAGTAAATTTCTACTGTTTTAGTGACCATGTGTAGTTATTTGTTCTAGCAAGCTCTGGGAACTAATACCGAGGTTGGTGGTTCTTAGTACCCCCCTATCAAATTATACCAGTATCTGTGTTGGTCTTGCTTGCTCTTGTTTTGTTCAGTATACTTTTTCATGGTTTTAATGAGGATAAGAATGAACTTTATGAATGATAAAACTGAAAGAATTTCTCAAAACTTTTGGATAATGGGAAAGATTTCAACATCATCCACTAGCACCACCAGTTTTTGCTTGTTTATTACAACTACTAACATATATATTACTAAGCTTATCTCTGAACAACTTGATTGATGTTGTTTGTTCCAGAAGAAAATCAGCCACTGTATATGATAAATGTTCTATCCTAATGTCCAAGATTCAACTGAAAACATGCAATATGAAAAAGACATGGCCTAATAAAAGAGGCAACATTCTTCAAGTTTTTAATGGACTGAAACTAACTATGAGTCATCCTTGTAACTAAATTCAGTAACAATAATGGTGGTAAGAGGATGGGACTTAGATTTCAGTGACTGGAAAGCTGATATTATATACTGTGGGTATCTCCTCTCCAGAAATAGGACCTCAAGAAATAGATGATCAGAAAGTCTCTTGGTGAGCACCAAATCAGAAAAGGATAACCTTGAAGGACATTTCATCTGGCATTTTCTGTACCATGCAGACATCTAATGTATGAATAGACACTGGAAATTTTTTATTTTCTTTTCAAAATTCCTTCCTGACTACTCTCTTCTGTGAATACAATTTTTAATCACTTAAGGTATGACATAACAGACATGTAAACATTTTTTCTTAATTTTAGTGATATGCTTGTCCTGTTTCCCTGAGATTCATGCACAGATTGTTAAGGAGGGAGTAGGAGGTTAATAGCATTATTTTCTGCCTCAAACTTCTTGACAGTTGCATGGGTGAGATTCTATTTTTACTTATTAACATTTGATCCTTCTGAATGTTATCCATCCTTAAGAATTAGGCTTAGGAGAAAGAAATAAACAATTTCTCCACTCTCATGTTTTGATATCATGCAGTAAGGAAAATAGACTCTTATTTGAGCAAAACACATGTGGACTCATCTTTGATTGCTATATTTTAAAGAGGGCATTCTCAAACTGGAGTCTACTCAATGGTGGACAATCAGAATTTTTAGGGACTGTAAAACCTAGTTTTGTGAAGATTGATTGACAGTTTGGAGGATATTTATCATGAACAAGAAGAAACCAAAGAAGGCTGTGATAGCTGTATATTTATATGAGTCCTATAATATGAAACAAAGGATTTATTCTGTATAGCTATGGATTTCAGAACACAGTGGTAATGAATAGAATTTTACATAATCACATTTTGGATAAATAGAAGGCAGAAATTTTGAAAACAATTACAATTATCAAACCAAATCAGGCTTGTTAGACAGTACTGCTTTCCTGACACTAGATGTCATCAAGAAAAATAAGATAGGGGCCTCCCTGGTGGCGCAGCGGTTGAGCACTGAGCTGTGGAACTGTCGGCAGCCTGCGATGCGAGTTCCATGCCCAGTCAGGGAGAATCCCACATGGTGCGGCAGACCTCTCCTGCCTTGCCCGCTGCTCCCCTCAGCAGTGTATTTCTGATCTGCCTGTTCTGCTCCCCACTCTGCCTCTGGTGAACCCTCTCGCCGCCCCACGCCTCTGGCCTGTGCCCCAGCTTGTGTGTATAAATAAATAAATCTTTAAAAAAAAAAGAAAAATAAGATAATCTTTTACATGTTATAAAGCTGGTAAATTTATTTTATAAAATATATGAACTGTTTGCATCTAAGGGATGCAAACAGGGATTTTTAACCTGAAGTATAATCTTTTTTTTCTTTTTTTATTTATACATACAAGTTGGGGTACAGGCCAGAGGCGTGGGGCAGCGAGAGGGTTCACCAGAGACGGAGCGGGGAGCAGAACAGGCAGATCAGAAGTACACTGCTGAGGGGAGCAGCAGGCAAGGCAGGAGAGGTCTGCCGCACCATGTGGGATTCTCCCCGGCCGAGCATCGAACTCGTGTTGCCGCTGCCAACAGCTCCACAGCGCAGCACTTAACCCCTGCGCCACCGGGGAGGCCCAGTATAATCTTTTTTTTTAAAGATTTATTTATTTATGCATACAAGCTGGGGTACAGGCCAGACGCGTGGGGTGGTGAGAAGGTTCACCAGAGACAGAGCAGGGAGCAGAACAGGCAGATAGACCAAAGTACACTGCTGAGGGGAGCAGCAGGCGAGGCAGGAGAGGTCTGCCGCGCCATGTGGGAATCTCCCCGGCCGGGTGTCGAACTCACATCACTGCTGCCGACAGCTCCGCAGTGCAGCGCTTAACCACTGTGCCACCATGGAGGCCCTGAAGTCTATGATCTTAATGAGCTCTTCAGGTTTTCTTAAAACCAACCACAGTTAAGCAAAATTTTAAGCATATTTGGTGTGTACTTTTTTTGAAAGAGAGTGCCCATAGCATTAGTCAGATGCTCAAAAGTCTTGACTTTTGAAAAGTTTAGAATTCTTTGCTGCATGTCTTCTTTCAACTCTAAAGATTCAGGTTTCTACTCAAAGTAAGTAATGTGCATTTAGGTATATGGCTCTGTGGTAGGTGTTTTTTTTTTCTCTGCTCTTTTGTGAGTTTAGAAAAACTCTCCACTGATATTATTCCAAGTTTATTAATTTTTTTGGTCTCTGCCACGTATTTAGTAGATGATAATTGCTTTATTTGCCATGTAAAAGTATATGACTCCCACTTAAAATTACTTTAAGAACACAGGTTGTTTATTTTAGAGTTTAGGTAGCATCAGTTGCATCAGAAATATGTATTTGAATGAGTGTACATAATATGCTCAAGATCTCTGGAGTTTTGAAATTATCAAATAAAAATGATTAATAATTGTCACAGTCGATGAAGTCAGGGGAAATAGATTTCTAAACTGTTAAATATAGCTGAGAGACTATTAAAATGGCAACAGAAATTAGTTCAAAGGAATTGAAAGATCTTTTTATGAATTTATATATGGCAGAAAATGTGTCTCTGAGGGCAAAATTGTTCCCTGCAGTACCCAATATCAAGAACTTTAGTGCACTTTGTCCTTCTATATAATTATTGCTGGGATTTGAAGGGCTCTGTTTTCTGTTAGCCACTGGGGAAATCAGATGAAAATGACCTTTAAATAAATAATTATAAACTAGGTTTTATTGCAATCTTCAATTGCTTCTCTCCTTTTGAATGCACTTTTAATATGTTTTTCTGATTATTCTGAAGAGTAGATTTTGAATAAATTTGTGCTTTGAAGTACTTTAGAAATATTTCAATCTGTAGTCCTCAAATCTGTAAAAGAGAGAGAGAAATATAAACTGATGCAGCAACTTAAATACATCTGGAATAACCGAGATGGAAACATATGAAGTTAATTAGGACAAAAAACAGCGTTTATCTTATACTTATATGAATGAAAAAATAATTCTAAATTATAACTTTTCTTTAGGTAAATTAGTCAAATGCATTTCAAGGCAGATACAATTTTTCAGCCTGAGATTTATAAACCACTCAGTTATCTTCCATCAAGATAAGCAGGTGTACTGAGACATAGATAACTATGTATTGTTGTTTTTTTCCTTAACTCATCATTCTTTCTTTCCTCATCAAAATTATGAACATTTGTGATTAGCACAATAGGATGCTGGCCTGTGTCTTTTGGATGGTGTCCAGCAAAGACCCCATTGCACTAGGTTTGGATAGCCTAACATGAGGAGAAAAGACAATTACTGAGGAATAGATGAGAGAAAGCAATTTTGAGTTTGTAAAACAAAGATAGCCTACACTGTAAAATAAACTGAAATGTACAATATGAGATGTGGCATAGGAATAAGATATATTTAAGAATAAAGTTAAGGCTGTATTTTAGAAGGAACACATGTGAGAACTTGACAAAGAAATTAGGATTTTTTTTCATTATTATAAAAATGTGCTAAGTAAATATACTATAAAATCTAGGTGATAACTTAGTGTTTCAACATGGGAAGTGGATTTTAAGAAGAGAGGAAATTATGTGGAGGTAAGCTTAGTTCATATTTCACAATGAAGATAAAGTGATAAATGTGGTGACTCTATTTGTGTTTAAGAATCCAAATGCCCAAAAATTGATGATTGGATCAAGAAAATATGGTAAATGTATACAATGGAGTACTATTCAGCAATCAAAAATGATAAACACACAATTCTCAGCAACATGGATGGAGCTAGAAGGGATCATGCTCAGTGAAATAAGCCAGAAGGAAAGAGAAAAATATTGAATGGTTTCACTTATAGGAGGACTATAAGAGAGCCAAACGAGAAATCAGATGGAGAAAATAGCACACAAAACATAGCAAAAGCAAAAACTAGTAGGCAGCCACAAATAAGAGACATTCTACAGGGGAGGGAGAGGAAGTGAGACCAAAATAGAGGAAAAAGAGCACAAGGGACTATGGTGATGGTTCACAGGTGAATTTGTGGTGGGAAACCTACTTGGATACCCAATAATGTAAAGGATATAAAATAAATAAATAATACCGAAGGAAAAAAAAGAATAGTGATATTGTTGTATTAAAAGAAAAAGAATAAAAGACAAAATCAAGAGATATGAAGAAAGAGGAGGCACATTTTGGAAGAGAATGGTAATTAAAAGATGTTTTAAAGACGGAAATGGAAGATAGAGAAGGGGAAAAAAGAGAGAGATATGAGGGGTGTGAACAGAAAGAATGAAAAAGAGTAATTATTTATGTACTTGGTTCGCAACTACACTGACATATGTTTCTTATATTATGGCTGCCGCCATAAGAGTATCTGCAGTAGAGGTAACTATTCCTTTGGAGTGAAAATAAGCAGCAGTATTTTTTTCAAGTTTAGTACTAGCTAAGCTCTCAAATTATAACTATTAACTGTAATCTTTATGAGATAAAACTTGTATCTGTTTTAATGTTCCAACAGAGAAAACCTGCAAAAAGGCTAATATATATTATCCAACAATGGCTATGTTCCATTATAGCCATTTGACTATAGTGTTCACTTTTGCAGTGATTAAAATTATTGAATTGATAACCTTTAAATTATTGTTCACACCCTGTATGTGATTTTCCCCAAATTTTTCAGTATGTCTACTTGACAAAATATTTACGGAAAACATAGTGCTCAAACATTTTTCCTATAATCCAGGCTTTGAGCTTTCACTGAATTTACTTTGTTCATGATGTATCATAGCAGTAATGAGCTGAAGCTTAGAAAAAGATTTGACTGTGAATTCTAGTTCTCCCTCTATGACCTGAGATATTTATTTAATCCTCTAAAAATGGCATAATGAAAGCAATTTGAAGTACTCAACAATTAAGGGCAATGCAATGATTGGCATATAACCATTCACTATATGTAAATAGTTGTTTTTATTCTTTTTTTTGGAAATGCAAGATTTATTAATCTTTTAGTTCTGTCATTTTTACTGAGGTAATCTTGGTTTATAATATTGTACATGATATAGATTCATAGGCATTAGGTTACATGTTACTACACCAAGCTTACCACTAGCACCTATAATCCTCCAGTATAATGCAATGGAACCCATCCCCACTTTCCTCCCCACGTCTACCCTCCATCTTTTTTTATAGCTGAGTAGTATTCCACTATTATTTATAAAAAACACTCATTCAAAGGGATATATGCATTCTGTGTTTTTTTTGTAGCTTTATTTCCAATAACCTAGGTACAAATACAAATCAAGGACCCAACAACAGACAAGTAGATCAAGAAGATGTGGTATATGTTTATATATACACAGTGATTATAAATGCAATGGGATCTTGTCATTTGACACAACATGAATGAAATGGGGGAGAGGGATTATGTTAAGTGAAATAAGTCAGCAGGAGAAAGACAACTAATATATAATTTCACTCATACATGGAACACAAAGAAATAAAGCAAAGGGATAGACAAAATAACACCAAACAAACAAACAAACAAAACCTTGGAATCTGACTGAAGAACTGAGCTTACCAGAGAGGGTGGGAGCAAAGGGCAGAGGAGGTCCAATGTACTGTGATAGGGAGATATTGCTACCTTGTTGATGGGCATATTGTTTTAGCATATATTTGAGTAGCTATCAACCTGTGCACCTAAAATATATATAGTGTTGTAAACCAGATTACCTCAGAACAGCAACAGTATGGTGTCTAATTACATGCTCATGTCATGTGAAAAGGTATTATAGTTTGTATTAAAAAGATCTATCCTAAAATATTAAATGCATGTTTAAAAAGGATAAGCTATTTCAATTTCATAAGATACTTTAAAGTATTTATTATCTAACTTAAAACTGAATGCAGTGAAATAATTGTTTCCTTATTTCTTTGTTCCCATTACGATTTCTGAATATTTTAGTCTATTTCTCCTCTTTTTGCTCAACATACATATGTTAAAAATTTGACCTCCATGCATTGAAAATTGTATTTTATATTACTTTCTATAAACTTTTATTTTCAAAGAGCATCAATGTTATGTGGGGGTAGGAACTCTATATCCCAACACAGAACATAGCATTTTATAACCATTATTAATGAAATAATGGTTGTCCATAGAGAACCTTTTTGGGCTTATGAAATATAGGATCTCTGAACAGCCTTTTGGGATATATCCTTTCTATAGTCTGCCAATCATTATGATGAATCTACCTCTTCATCATTTGGTATTGTATTGTCAGTGATTGACAATAATACAAATTTCTATAATTAAAATATATTTAGGTGGATGATTGAGTTCATTTCATTTTAAACATTTTTCTGTATAACTGACTATATTTAAAACATCTATATGCATGTTTTATAATTTTTTTGGTTTTCTGGGTGAACTTTATAAGAAACTGTTATTAAATCTGATAATGATATAATAGAGTATTCAGCTTGGAAATCAGGAGAGCCAGAGCAATCAATCTTGATTTCAGTGCTCTCAGGACCCTGAGATTTGGGTCACATGGGAGGTCCCCATAACAGCTTCTAGCTATGGATGAGTTATCTCACTGTTCTATTTAACTCCTAATGCAAAGAGTAGGCAGAGGAAACGCTCCTAGGTCCCCTAGTTGGGATCAATCTTATTCACTACATGGTTTTGGATCTCTTATATTCAGTCAGTTTGAAGAGTCTATTTTCCGTGTTCATCAAGATTTTTACCTTCAAATGGAAATTATATTTCCAATTCAATAACTTAGAAACACTGATACAGAACTGGAAGAGCCTTAAAGCTCACTACTAGGGGATGGTTTTAAAGCTATACTTCTCCTTTATGAATACCATAACGTATTTTCAAACTGTAATCATATTAAAGAATGTTTTAGATAGAGGCAAAGTCTTTCTTAACATCAGCATTATAAGGTAACTCAATATAAATTGTGTGGGTTTTTGTTCTAATGCATTTTGCTCCCAGATGCATAAAAGTGTACTCTCCCAATGTGTCTCTTATTACTACATCCTTGAAAGATGCTATTGATAAATGAAAAAGGTAGCATAAATAATAGCAAATTTCATAATGATATATCACTTCAGTAATGACCGGATTATATGGAAGAACATCAATTTGAAAATCTATAAAATGGTGGTATGTGGTCTATATATAAATGTGCAATTAAAATTGTACAAAATGAGCATGAATTATGTTTTAGACAGAATGACTCTTCCAATAATGTTCACCTTAGCTTTTCCCATTTATAACCAAACATTTTATTCCTTCCACTCTCAGTGAAACATTTCTTTAATAATTATCAGAAACAGCAACTTTGTCAAGTTTCTATGCTACATCTTCCTGACATTACATTTCCCGATGACTCTATAAATGCCCTTATCACTTTTCATTTAGCTAATATAAATGTTTTCTTTTAGCTGCTACCTGTCTGATACTTTCTTAATCACTCTAACAGTGTAGTAGAAAGATTTCTGGAATTGGTGTGAGAAGATCCATGCTAAGTTCTATCTCAGCCAGGATTTGAGAGAACATGAGCAATTCACTTTTATCTAGAGTTTTGATATCCTCATTTGTAAAATGGAGATATCATATACCTCATAAACTTGTTTTATTAAAATATGAGCTCATGGGTTCCCTGGTGGCGCAGCGGTTAAGTGCTGCCCTGTGGCGCTGTCGGCAGCGGCGACGCGAGTTCGACGCCTGGCCAGGGAGATTCCCACATGGCGTGGCAGACCTCTCCCTGCCTCGCCCGCTGCTCCCGTCAGCAGTGTATTTCCGTCGATCTGCCTGTTCTGCTCCCCACTATGTCTCTGGTGAACCCTCTCGCCACCCCACGCCTCTGGCCTGTACCCCAGCTTGTATGCATAAATAAAGAAATACTAAAACATGAGCTCATATATGTAATATCTACAATAAGCATACAGTTACATGATGTATACAAAAATACACTTTTTCACCTATGCATTATTTTCTAATAGGGTGTGTTTTTTAATCAATGTAAGAAAAGTTATTCTCGTGTCAGTTCTATTCTTTTGCCCAATTATAGCTGTCATTAATTCTGTGATACCTTCCACCATCAAAGGTGTCACGAACCAAGGAATTATAATGTATACATAGCTAAGAAAAATGCTATTTGAAGTCACAGCTGGCACAGAATTGTTTGCTTCCTATCTCCCAGCTATCTGGCTCTTTACTAAAGAAAACACCTTGATAGACTGCTGTAAACTCAACTGAGGAGATCTTTAGGGTACTTTCTCCAAGCCCATCAAAGAACTAAATTGCTCTGTGTAATAAAGTATCAATTTGGAGCTGCCAACATTGTACAGGAAGAAGACAGTTGACTTCATTCAGTGTGAGAATAGTTTTCACAATAGGTAAGATACAAAGGAGAGATTCAGGATTAAGGGACCAGAAAAATAAACAAGAGATGAGGAAGAAAAATGTAAGATATGTGGAGAATAGATTTCAAACTGTTCAAAATATGACTGGTTTTATTTCGGTCTTAAATTTCAAGGTGACTACATCAGGCTAGGGACATAGGGCAGCTTGGATTAATAAGAAATATGTTTCAAAACAGTATCGTGTAAACATAAATGTTTAATTAGCTGAACTATGGGCATCCATAAGTGTAATCATCTATATGTAAGAAAATGCATTCTGGAATGTAAATTTGCCATGTCTGATATTGAAATTGGCAAAGAAACCATTGGAGAATTAGAAGGGATCTACCATTTTTACCAAAGGTCTTGAACATATATTTGAATTATTATCTATTTGTAATAAACTTTTCTCTTTTAGAGAAAATTAAAATAATATGCATTGTGATTGACATGTAATAATAAAAACATGACTGAGCTAAAAATTTAAGAGATGTGATCATTTGTTATATGTCCTAAGGTGAAAAATAAATGTTCTTAGATACAGAGAAAGGCCATATTTTCATGAAATTGCTATTATTTAATTTGGATGGTCTTTGTAAATTTTTACCATTTATGACAGCAATATATTTTCTAAACTATTATTAAAAATATAGCTTACGTGATACTTAATCTCAAACAAATCATATAGAGTGTTGTAAACCAATATCCCTAATAAAAATACAATTAATTCTGTTAAATAAAAAGAGAAAGAAGTTTAGTTTTAGAATGAAAACATTGGAAGAATTTTTTTTCTCGCACAGAATGTTTATTCATAGTTTAAAAATAGCAGTCTATCTTATTTGCCTACTGTATAATTTCTGTCTTTGTATTTTGCATGCAAACTGAAAATATCAAATTAATTTTGGTGCCACTGTTGTTCTTTGTGCCAGTATATTTAATTGTAAAAACAATGATCCTTTAGATTGGAAAACTCAAAACTTATTTTTTTTCCAAGATACATTGTCTATTATTTTTATTGCGTGGAAGAACTGGGGTGTAGGACAGAGGTGCAGGGGGTGAGAGGATTCACCAGAGACAGAGTGGGGGGCACAACAGGTGGATTTACTGACATAAACTTCTAAAGGGAGCAGCAGGAAGATAGGAGAGGTCTGCTGTGCCGTATGTGACTTAGCTCCCTGTCTGGGGATCAAATTCTGACTTTGGCCATAGTGTTGCTAGTGCTGAGACTTAACCCCTAGGCCAATAGGGAAGCCCCCTATGTTGTCTATTTTAAATAGTGATTATAAATGCTTTTCATTTTTCATATTTCAAAATCGTTTCTGATGAGTGTCTCACCACATACTTATGAAAAAGTAGATGTGGGTATAATGTTTGTCATTTTAGAGATGAAATTTTAGAGATATTAAGTGGTTTTTCAAGTGTGTGCTTTTCAAATTTACTTGATTTATGCCATAGAAACATGAATTCCTGCCATTGTTTCTCATTAGGTTGCAATGACTAACCAATTCTTACTCTAATGACCTACAACCCCTGTTTTCAGACTCTTCCAACTCTGTGATTCCTAAGAATCTCCTATTTTTCTCTAACAGATTCTAAGAAATATGAAGAAAATGGTAATGATATAGGCCTTCTACTAAATATGGGTTTATGTCATTTAATGTTCCTATTTTAAATTGATGAAAACAGAGGTTATTTTCTCCTAAATACTAGAATCGCAGTTAGTTTCTGCTTTCTCTGTGAATCTATATTCTTATTAAAATAAGATGAATGTGAAGATAAGCTATTTTCTTAAATTTAATACCAGAAGAAATCAGTTTAATAAAATAGTGATCTTTAGCATTTACTTGAATTATTTTAATCATGAAAGCAGAATGTAGTATTTGATAGAGTCAAATTCATTTTAGTTGTTGACTTTACTTGGCATGTATAAGAAACTTAGTTTTGACACGTCTGGGTTATTCATTTTAATTATTGTATCAGCCATATTTCCTTAGGCTAAGTGAGATCTTATTCCATTTATATGCAGTTAGTTCAGCAATATGCGATGACAAAAGTCATAAAGTTATCATTGTCATTATTATTATAACTCATTTGACAGATTCGTAAAATTGAGATTTATGGACGTTGAGTTACTTGACTTGTTGATACAAACAACACGTATCATATTTTATTTATAAGCACAGATCCTGCAGCTAAAAAACAACCATATTTTTTATATCATAATACCCAATCATAGAAAGACTGAATAAAGATTCAAACAATAATTCCAAGGATTTACAAACATTTTTAAATATAAAGACGTATATAGATGATCAGGAAATGGAAATAGAAAGATATTATAGATATGTATAAAGATATAAAGATATAAATGGATATATAAAGATATAAACAGAAAGATATTAACACTAATCAAAAGGAAGCTGGATTAGCTATATTAATGATAGACCAAATGAGTGCAAAGAAAATTATAAGGGATAAAGAGGGACATTACATAATGACAAATTGGTTAAGTATTTAAGATCTAACAATCCTCATTATGTATATACCTGAAGAGAGAGTGCAGACATACATGAGGTAAAAATATTTATCCCTCTATTTCCTATACTCCTTTTCATTTCATCCATAAAACTTTCTGCTCCACTATAGATCTAAATCATAACTCCAGTCATTTCAAAACTTCAATATATTTTCATTAGAGAATAGTGCTCTAGATATCTTCATACCAATCCTTAGTGTGGCAATTCATTCCATTTTCTAGATTTATTTATCATTTTTTACTTTATGTCAAATAGACCTTGTGCTTTTCCTGCCCATAGAGCTTTTGTTCCTGTTGTTTGTTCCTGATGGAGCCACTTCTCTCTGTTACAGATAGCTAAAATTTTGACCTTTCCTTTGTACACCATTTGAAATGCCATGTTGTAAATATCATGCTTTTTTTCTGAATCCTTTTATTTACTTGAGATAACTCCCTTCTCTGAACTTTGTTATACTATTTTTGTATGTGTTTTTATTTACAACATACAATATTCTGCCTTATATCACAGTTATTTGTGAAATCATTTTCTTGAATTATAAAGTATTTGAGTACATGTTAATTATTTTTATATGATCTTTACTATAGCACAGAATTTTCCACATAGATGAGGATAAATGTTGGTTGAATATAATTTTCCTTAATTTATATCAGTGACAGCAAATACATAGTTTTTTTTCATGTACTTCCTGATCATTCAAGGAATTTTTTATTTCCCTCTAGTCTGAAATTCCAGAGTACCCAATCTTTGTACCAGTTGTTTTCGCAGTTAATTGCTTATTTAATGGTGCCATGTGTCATCCCTAGTAGTTTAAAAATTGCTTGAAGGATGGGACAGTTTTCATTATCTCTTCTGTATTTTTTATAGTGCCTTGAATACATAAGTGGATCCATGAATACTTGTTGAATTAGACTGAGCATAGTAGTCTTTCATACTTCTTCCAAAATGCCACACATTTCACATGCAAATGAAGCATCAATAAATTAGTGGGCAATTGTGAAAATATCATGAAAACTGCACATCAAATTCAGTTTCTTGAGAGAAATGTTTCTCTGCACCCATCCAGCTAGTCTGCTAAACCCACTGCAATTATATTCATTTCACAAAGTAGTCATTACAAAACTACAGTTTGATGTACAACTAGTACAGTATTCTAAATAACCAGCCATCACTTAAGTCTTTATTTCAAAAGTATTTTATCCCATTCTTCATTTTTTGGTACTGTATAAAATAGATGCATTTTACCTGCTCCCTTACTTTTGCTTTCATTTTTCACAGGATTCCACTCAGTGAATTATCTTCAAGATAATAAAGATATTTATACATTAAGGGAGAAGTAGCATGTACACTTGTCTTCTTGAAAGTTTCTCCTAACTCCCAATGTGAGAAATTCTTTCTCACAAAAAATGTAGAGGCTGGTTACGAACAGCATGATCCCTTATAGGTGTATATACTATTCGAGTTAATGAGAGAAATACTATTCCTCATTCTTGAAGTTAATAGTTACTGAAAGTATTAAAACTAATAGAACTTTGTGTTAATTAGACTTTGTATAATGGTGATTTTCCCAAAAGCGCCTTCACTGAATTTAATTATATTGTCTTAGTAAAACCAATGAACACTATAAAACCTGAAGCTGATCACAGCGTAATTGTTAAATCATCACATTGTGATAATCAGCATTTTCAAATTAATAATTCTTAATTTGAAATGTACTGTCTTAATATTTGTTCTGGACAGTAAAATTTGCTGAACAATATATATGACAGGAAAAAAAACAAAAGATTTATTTGACATACATGCCACATTTATAAATAACTCCAGTGTATTTTGCAAAGGTCAGAGTTCTTCAAAATTATCACTCATCAATCAAAAAACTAAATGCTTTTACTTTTAATATAGATGCACACAGAATATATATATATATATATATATGCCACATTTGCATATATGTATATTTTGTGTATACACACACAAACACATAGAAAACATCCTTGAAGGATTATTTTTTAAAGATTTAAGAGGAAGTTGCAGTGAAATTTTCTAAAAGTAATTGAAAATATTATTGTGGAATCTTCAAGTTTAAAAAAAATGGAGACATGTAAAATTAATTGTATTGTTTTCTAGTGATGACCAGAATATTGCAGTATAATTACTTCATTAAAAATTTCCCTCATTTTCATTATCATTTTAATATGCTTTTAGACATATGCAGTATTCTTGCTACATTACTAATGGTGTTCTTTCAAGCCTCCCTTCACAGCCAGTGCTTTTAAACTGCTATCATGATGCTTTTTAAAATAACAACTTTTATTTAAATGCAAAGTCCTATGGGGTTAGGCATTAATGTTTTTTTCTTTCTTTTTATGTGTATTTTTAGAATACAGTTTAACTTCACATTTCCTCCATTTGTTGATTTTATTATGATGAAAATAGAATGCCTTAAATATTTTGTAAATAATATTTTTTGTATTTATTACAAAATATCAAACTGAGAAATTAATGTAGAACTAAAAATTTTGCTATTATAGAAACTTTTTGATTATTACTCACTTTCTGTTACCATGCTAAGCTAAACCTTTATTTCATTAGGTCTGAATTATATCTCTTCAGTGAATATAAACTTTCATATTGCTTTAAAATATTATTCTCTTTATAGCTGTGAGCATCCATAAGATTATGCAATAGGTAGTTATGTGAGGCTCAAATTTTCACTGCATGAATTCTTACTGGTAATTTTTAATGAGCTGCCTAGGTAGGCCAAAATACTAATAAAATTTCAATAACAGTAATGTTAAAATGCAGTGTTACTACAAGTTAGAAAAATAGTAAAATTTCTTTCCTAAGCTGGCATTTTGAAATTTAAACTATTTTTTTCTTCCCTTCTCCTTCTGTTTGGGGTTCTACAAAACATGCATTATTGGTTTCCCATTTCTTATTATCTGCATATCAAATATCTTCATCCTTTTCTAAATTTACATTCCCTCTCCAAATTCATTGCAAATCTGTTTCTTTTATTTAAATGAATGGATAAGTAATAAAAGAAAGTTCATGAAGAAGAAAGTGGGAAGGAATGAGGATGGCAATATGACAGGAAGATTCACAGAATGTTTAAAGTAAAAGAGACTCTTCAAACTTTCAGTTCTGGATAAGATGGAATAAGTTTATTCCATTGCATCTCTCTCATATATACAGCTGCAAAACCTGGGTAGAATGCATAGGACAGTTATTTGAGCTTTCTGAAAAGTAAATACTAGCAAGTAGATTATTAAAGAGAACTTAAATTTGAAATGTTCCCAAACTGGTGGTGAATTTACCATTTTTTCTCCACCAGTATCACCCCACTTTAAGTCAATTAAAATGGCACTAGGGTACAGAAAAAGAGGCCTCCTTGAGAAGTCCTATATTTCTGGCTAGAGAAAAAAGATAATAAAGATCCTAAAGCTTAGAAAGAGTGTGAAAATACCTTACATATTTAATTTTTTCTCTGTTTCTTTCTCTAATTCCCATGTAACTGTATGGTGATTTTTGGCGGCAGCAGCCAGACTCCAGAGGAGGATGTACTTTCATCTCTGTTCAGTGGATTTGTGGTCCCAACAGTTTGAGACAGATGTTGATTTTCTTTTTATCTCTCTTTGATCCTATAACTCGGCCCTCTCATACATGTATAACTGCAGAAGTCCATAGTATAACTAGCAAGTCAAGCACAACTTTGTAGACAGAGTATTGAGAAGAGAAGCCTCAGAGAACAGAGGAGATATCTCTGAGAGGAAGTAGCCTAGTTGAACCCATAACATGATTTTTGAAATTCTGAGCTCATAATTAACTAATTCATGCAGTGGATTTGATCCTATTCAGCATAGCATTATCTTTGAAAACAGCACTAATGGATAGAGCAAAGCCCAGGTTTCAGATTGATGGCACACAGTGGACAAATCTGTTTACAAATGCTTGAAAATTGAACTATCATCCCTGGACTCACAGCCAAGAGAAGGTGGGATGGAAGTTTTGACTTGAAAATAATCAGATAGAATATCTTATAAAACAAACAAACAAAAAAAAATCAGCATTGTTCTTAGGATTTAAATTAGACTCACTGTTTCATAATATATTCAAAATATCTAGGATGCATAAATAAGGCAAAGATCAGTGCACATGGAACAGAAGCAAATGTCAAGATGACACAGATGTTGGAACAATCTGACACATTTTTAAAATAGCTATTATAAAAATGATGTAGGAGGCAATCACAAACTCTTAAAACTGATGTATGAAAAGAATATCTCAGGAAAAAATCAATGAAGAGAGGAGTGCAATGAAAATTTTAGAACTAAAAAACCACACACACAATGGCAACAAAGAAAGAAAACATAAAAGATACAAAAATAAACACACTAAGAATTCACTTGAATAAAAAAAATAGCAGAATGGAAATATCAGAGTCAGTGAACATAAATAAGTCAGCTGTTGCATTCAATATGAAAAAGTCTAACTCCTCCAATTTGAAGATGAAATTGAGATATAGGACAAAAGTCCACTTGTATGCTGTTTACAAGAGACAAACATTAATTGTAATGAAGGTAAATTTTAAAGTAAAATAAAGATAGGTGATGAAAATACTGAGCAAGAAACTGGTATAGCTATATACGTTTCAGACAAAGTTTTTTCAAAATCAACAATTATTGTTTATTATAAAGAAAATAATTCCATAAGGATAAAATGGTGCAACAACTGGAAACATATAACTATGTTTAATTTATATAATCTCAATGATGTATTTTAAGAACATAAAAAAGAAAAGAAAATGACCAAACTGAAAAGATAGAGAATTTCAGAGTAGAGGAATTTAAATGATGTCTCCGAGGATCTGTTAGTTGAAAATCAGTAAGTGTACAAAATATCAGAACAGTTTTCAAGCTTTGTCTAATTTGTGTGTATGAAATACTACACATATCACATGTAGAAAAAACAATCTAATGAAGTATATATTTCTAAAATTAGAGCATTTATGAATTTCTAAAATTAATTATTGTCTTCAGTTATAAAGTGGGTTCCAACAGACTTCATAGGTTTGAAATCAGAGTGAGTATATTATCTTTCCTCAGTGAAATTAAAAAAGAAGTAAAATATAATAACAGAAGAATAGCTCTCATAATTACAAGTTAAGCAACATCCCTCTATGTAACCCAAGATTCATAGAGGAAGATAAAATGTAAAGTAGAATATATAGTTTAAGCTACATGATACTGAAAATATGTCTGACTAAAATTTATGGAATGCAGCTACAGAAGTGAGTAGGAGAAAAGCTATAGCTTTAAAATTCATATACTAGTAAAGAAGTAAAAGTTAAATACTGATTTTTTTCTCATATTTTATTCATTTTTCAGCCATTTACATAACTGTATATGTATAGTTGGGAGTACAATTTCACATCTCCATATATGTACATCACTTACCATGCAGCAAAACGCTAGTGTCAGTACGAAGACCCTGCATTATCCCTCCTCCTCTCTCATCCCTCTGGCAACCACTATATTTTCCACAGAGACAGAGAAATAAGACAGGAATAAGTTAGCTATGAATGAAAATTAATTCAGTATATTAGAAAATGACAAAGCTAAAAGTTGGTTCTTGAAAACATGTTTTTTTCCCCCTTAAGAACATCATTATATTGTCAGAGGCGATCAAGGGTCTGCCACTTTAGAAACAAAATCTATAACTTCTTGGCGTAACTAATTAAGAAACAATGAATGAAAGAAGGCCCAGGCTTCCAATATCAAGGATGATAAGGCAATATTACATGCCATACAGATGTCATCAAGCCAAAAAGATATAAGTATATGAATGTCATTTATGTTGAAAATTTTGTACAATGAATCAAGAAAAATAGAAAATATAAATTGCACAGTATCAATAATCAATCACATGTAAAACATAGGATCAAAGGATGCTTTGAAAATTCTACTAGTTATGGAAGAAAAATTTAAATCTTAAATGAATTATTTGGAAACTAGGGAAAGCAGGAACATTTGCAGACTCACTTTATGATGCTAACAATAAAATTTGATTCCTAATCTGACAAATATATTTCAATAAATGGAAAAAATCCAATTCAATTTATAAACTTCAATCAAAAACCCAAAGTAAAATATTAACAACATCAATATTTACAAAGCAAAAAAGAAAAATATCACTACGCTTGTCTATGACAGAACACAGTTCTCATTAAAGCATGTAACAGATTTTACTATATTAATATTTATTTTTAGTTCCCAAAGTTGGGACATATCCATCTCATTTTTTAAAATAGTCTTAAATTTAAATGCGTATATTTCTTTATGAATTTCACCAACAAAAATTTATTTAAAATTTCTTTGAAGTAATATTGCTTTAAATAACTATACAGATTTCACACATACAGCATTATTATTTGACATCTATATTATGATCACCACCAGAAGTTTAGTTTTCATTCACTACCATACAATTGATCCCTCTTACTCAATTTATCCCTTCTCCTTCCCCTTTCGCTGTGATAAATACTATTTTATTCTTATAATCTAAGAGTTTATTTATCTTCCATATATAAGTGAAACACTGTTTTTGTCTGTCTGACTTATGTCATTTAGCATATTCCTCTAAAGTTTCAACTATGTTGTCACAATTTGAAAAATTTCACCTTTTTTTATATAATTGAATAGTATTCCATTGTGTACATATACCACGGATTCTTCAACCAATCATTGGTTAATGGGTATTTAAGTTGTTTCCACTCTTGGCTATCATCAGTAATGCTGCAGTGAACATGGGGTGTGTGTGTATCTCAAAATTAGTTTTTTCTTAAAGATTTATTTTATGCACACAAGAACTGGGGTGTAGGCCAGAGGTGCAGTGGATGGTGAGAGGATTCACCAGAGATAGAGTGGGGAACATAACAGGCAGACCTACTGAAATACACTGCTGAGGGGAGCAGCGGGTGAGAAAGGAGAGGTCTGCTGCGACATGTGGGTCAGCCCTCTGGTGGGGATGAAACTTATGACGCAAAGGCTGGTGATAGCTTTGATAGCATTGAGACTTTAACCCCTGCACCACAAAGGAGGCCTCAAAATTAGTGTTTTAATATACTTTAGGTAAGTATGAGAAGTGAGATAACTGGATCATATGGAATTTCTGTCTTTAGTTTTTTGAGGAAATTCCATATTACTTTTCATAATGATTGTACCAATTTACAATCCCACCAACAGTGTACAAGTCTTCCATTATCTCAGTATTTTCTCCAACACTTATTTCTGGTCTTTCAGATAATACCTATTTTCATAGGTGTGAAGTTATATCTCGTTTTAATTCACATTTCTCTAATAAGAGATGATGAACATATTTTCATGTGCCTTTTGGACATTTGTCTTCTTGGACAAAGGTCTGTTCAGATCCTCTGACTCTTTTATAAAGGAGTTCTTTTGTTGTTGAGTGTTGTGAGTTTATAAATATGCATATATATAATTTTCCATGTATATGTAGTTCCTAATATATATATAGACTTTTTAATCAAATTTTTTTAAAAGATTTATTTTTTATTTATACATACAAGCTGGGGTACAGGCCAGAGGCGTGGGGCGGCGAGAGGGTTCACCAGAGACGGAGTGGGGAGCAGAACAGGCAGATCAGAAATACACTGCTGAGGGGAGCAGCGGGCGAGGCAAGAGAGGTCTGCCGCGCCATGTGGGATTCTCCCTGGCCGGGTGTCGAACTCACGTTGCCGCTGCCGACAGCTCCACAGCGCAATGCTTAACCGCTGCGCCACCGGGGAGGCCCTTAATCAAATTGTTTTTATTGAAATAACTTTTGTTTAAACACTGTATATGATTTAGAGGTGCAGATTCACACCTCTTCAAATGTATATTATCACACCACACCCACTATCAAAAAACCCCAATCCTCCACCACAGTCCATTAAGCCCCCTCCCCACATTACTGCGCACCATCCACTCTCCCCTCTCCCTCTCTTTAGCCTTAGCTTCACATCTGATTTTTAAGGTTGGTTTTGGTGTATTCTTGTCTGTTCCTTTGCTTTGTTTCTCCATTTCTCATAGTTGCTCAGTAGTATATTGTTTATTCTCCACAAACAGGTGGTTTTCACCTTTTTCTTCTTTGGCTGCTTTTTAGTTTCATATCATTGTGATCAAAAAAGAAACTTGGGGCCTCCCTGGTGGCACAGTGGTTAAGCGCTGCGCTGTGGAGCTGTGGGCAGCAGCGATGCGAGTTCGACGCCCGCCCGGGGAGAATCCCACATGGCACGGCAGACCTCTCTTGCCTCGCCCGCTGCTCCCCTCAGCAGTGTACTTCTGATCTGCCTGTTCTGCTCCCCGCTCTGGCTCTGGTGAACCCTCTCGCCGCCCCATGCCTCTGGCCTGTACCACAGCTTGTATGTATAAATAAAAAATAAATCTTTAAAAAAAAACAAAAAAGAAACGACATAAATTTGATCTTCATAAGTATCGTGATATTTGTTTAGTATCCCAACATCTGGTCTATCCTTAGTAATGTTCTTTGAACACTTGAAAAGAATGTGTTGTCTGTTATTTTGGAGTGGACTGCTCTGTAATGTCTATTATCTCATATAATTTGTCACTTAAGACCTTTTTTCCTTATTTGATGTCTGGGTCCTCTGTCCACTGCTGTAAGTAAGGTATTCGGGTCCCTTACTATTATTGTGCTGCTGTTGCTGTCAGTGTCTCCCTTTCCTTTATATCAATTATGTATGTGTGTGTGTGTGCACACTGAAAATTCCTTATAAAACTTTTGATTATTCAGTTGCTGCTGAATGGCTTCCACTGTGCTATTTTACTGAACCCACATTTCTCAAATTAATCAAAGGAATTCTTGTTAGAACATCAAATTTAATACTCATTACTTACTGTGTTAAAAATCTGAGAAACACTGGAGTGTTCTAATCAATTATGTATTACGAAGTATTTTAACTGACAAAACATGTAGAAAAAAAACCTGTTTATTGTTCTTCTCATTTTTATCTTTTGAAGAATATAAAACCAAAATTTCACTCACTATTTTAGTAGGGCATGCTCTCCCAGCTAGAGTTTACATTTTCTAGAAGCCTTTGAAACTGCTTATGGTGACTTGACTAATTTCAGAGAGCAGAGGTCTACAACAATTTGCTCACATTATTTTAAAGGTAAAATTCTTTTCCCTTCACTTTCCCTTTTCCCCTTTATATGGACTAGAAGATTGACTGACATGGACATAAAAATCAATGCCAACTATGCTGTTGAGGACATTAATGGTAGGGGGACAGCATGTTAAATAAACAAGATAGAATAAGCCATGGTAATACAAAATGTAAAAGACATAAATAACAATAAAATATATATTTAAAAAAAAAGAATAAGCCATTTTTTTTCCCCACAGCATTGTAGAATCAAGTGACCTTGAAAGTCCAGGCATGGCTGTGCGGTTACACACAGAGAAAACAAAACCAAAAAATTTTGTTTCCTCTGAGCTACTATATTTGTTACAGCAGAGTAATTTATACCCTAATTAATAAGTATAGAAAATAAAATTCTGGGCCTCCCTGGTGGCGCAGCGGTTAAGCGCTGTGCTGTGGAGCTGTCGGCAGCAGCGATACGAGTTCGACGCCCAGCCAGGGAGAATCCCACATGGCGCGGCAGACATCTCCTGCCTTGCCCACTGCTCTCCTCAACAGTGTATTTCTGATCTGCCTATTCTGCTCCCCACTCTGTCTCTGGTGAAGCTTCTCGCCGCCCCGTGCCTCTGGCCTGTACCCCAGCTGTATGTATAAATAAATAAATCTTTAAAAAAAAGAAAAGAAAATTCTACAACAAAGACATCTAGTTGCTATATATTGCAAGAACTTTGGTTGTTTCCAGATTCGGTAAAATCCCTCCACAATTGCAGCAGGTACCTAGACATCTTTCTATATATCCACTATGTTATGCTCAGCATATTGTTCTTTTTTTTTTCTTTTGTACTCTCATGGCCAAAAAAAATACTGAATAATCCCTAAGTATCATAGTCATACAAATTTTAATTAAAGGAAAAAGGAATACAAAATTTTCCTAAATCATCAGTATCCTTTAACTTATGGCTCTGACCCTAAGTGGGTTATCTTCCCACCCTTAAAATGAATCACTCACAAAGTAGTAATGGGATAATTTTGCTTGGTTTAAGTCAGTCAGGGTTTCCCTAAGGCTTAGAAAATGACCTACATATTGCTACTTAAACAAATTGGATTTCTGTAAACTCAGGAAGAAGGGCGGCTGGTGGCCTCTTGGGAAAGTCACCAACAGTGACAGGACCACATTTCCTAGCTCAATATTTATACAGGTATAAACACTTCCCCCATATATACAGATTGGAAATTTTTCTTTTAAATGCATTTTACCCTCTCAAAGTGAGAATTACCAACAACCTCATCTAGTTACCAAATCATGTTTGGTTTTTGCACTAATTCATTAAATTCAGATGTGGCTTCTCTATGTAAAAATGACAAATTACCTAACTCCAGTGTACCTATTGTACATTGATACATAAGGGATAGAACAACTTCATTTGAGAAGGGAAAGAGGGAAATAATTCACAGTTGTTTTTAGTTCACCTATATATCATAATTGCCTAGAAAGAATTAGAATTGATTTTCTGCCCTCAGTGGGATAGGCCTTTGTTGATATGATGGAATAATTATGTTAATTGACTTTTAAATATTTTTTAAAGATTTATATATTTACACATACAAGCTGGGGTACAGGCTAGAGGCATGGAGCTGTAAGAGGGTTCACCAGAGACAGATTGGGGAGCAGAACAGGCAGATGGACAGAAATACACTGCTGAGGGGAGCAGCGGGCGAGAAAGGAGAGGTCTGCTATGACATGTGGGAATTTCCCTAGCTGGGTGTCGAGCTGGCATAGCCGCTGCCGACAGCTCCACAGCGCAGCGCTTAACCGCTGCACCACCAGGGAGGTCTGATTTTTAAATATTAAGCAGCCTTGTGTATCTGTAATAAAGCCCACTTGGCTATGATATATTTTTCATCTTATTCTTTATTAGAGTCAGTAAGTTAATGTGTTGTGGATTTTTGCATTTGTGCTCATTAGTGATAATGTTCTTCAGTTTTCCCTTGTGATATTTTTATATGTTTTTTCATATCAGGGTGATTCTGGCCTCATAGAATGAATGAAAAAGTATTCATTTTGCTTTTATTGTCTGGAAGAAACAGTGAAGAATTAGTATAACTTTTCCTTAAATCTTTTGTAGAGTTCACCATTGAAACCATCTGGACCTAGTGCTTTTTGTTTTGGAAATGTGTTAGTTATTAATTTAATTTCTTTAATAGATAGTGGCTTACTCAGAGTATATATTTCTCTTTGCATATTGTGGTAGCTATATCTGTCAAGGATTCGGCTCATTTCTTCTGGGTTATCAAAATTGTGGGTCTAGAGTTCAGATTATTTTGTTATCCTTTCAATGACTTAAAATCAGTCATCATGTCCTCTTTTCCTTTTTGTTATTAGTAATTTGTGTTTTTGCTCCCCTCTGTATGAACCAGGCTAGAATTTATCACATTCATTGAGTTTTTTAAAAGCCAGCTCTAGATTTTATTGATTTCTCTATCAATTATAGCTTTGCTTGTCTCTGATTTCCTCTGTTACTCTCTTCATTTGTATTTAACTGATTTTTTTTGTAGTAAAATGTTCGAAAACCTGAAAACCTTTCTCATTTTTTGTGTATTTTACTTTATTTTGTAGTGTATGTGTAACTTCAGCATATCATAGAGGTGTAATTTGAATTTATACCAGTTTAGCTTTAATAGCACGTAAGAACTAGGCTCCTTTAAAGCTCGGTCCCAACCGCTATTAATTGTTAATGTGACAGAATTAGATCTTTGTACACTGTGTGCCCAAAACCTAAAATAATAGTACTTTATTTTTTAATTATTTAATTATTATTTTTTAATTTTTATGTAGAAGTACTGAAGTGTAGACCAGAGGTGCAGGCAGTGAGAAGATTTACCAGAGACAGAGTGGGGAGCAGAACAGGTGGATATACTGAAATACACTGCTGAGGGGAGCAGTGGGCGAGACAGGAAGACAGGAGAAATCTGCTGCACCATATGTGGGTTAGCTCCCCAGCTGGGAATCAAACTCAGGCCTGAGTTTAATAATAATTTTAAATGCATTAGTATTTTAAATTATGTAAAAAACAACATGTATAAGCTACAAACTAAAAATATAGTTATAGAAGCTATTATAGTAATATTTTTAGCTATTAGTTTTTCAAGTCATGTAAAAACAACTGATAAAATTCATATGGAACCACAAAAAACCTCGCATAGCTAAAGCCCTCCTAACTAAAAAGAAAGAAAATGGAGGAATTTAATTCCCTGATTTCAAACTATATTACAAAGCCATAATAATTAAAACAGCATGGTACTGGAACAAAAACAGACAGAAAGACCAATGGAACCGAATAGAATACCCAGAATGAAAGCCACGTATCTATGAACAACTAATCTTTGACAAAGGAGCAAAGAAAATGCAGTGGAACAAGGACAGTCTATTCAATAAATGGTGCTGGGAAAACTGGACAGCCACATGCAAAAAAATGAAGCTAGACTACTACCTCACACCCTGCACAAAAGTCAACTCAAAATGGATAAGAGACCTGGATGTAAGACCTGAAATCATAAAATGTATAGAAGAAAGTATAGGCAAAACTCTACATGACATACATCTCAGCAAAATCTTGAAAGACACATCCCTCAAAGCGCAGGAAGTGAAAGACAATATAAACAGATGGGATTATATCAAAATAAAAAGCTTCTGTACAGCAAAAGAGACATTAACCAAAACTAACAGACACCCTACCAACTGGGAAAAGATCTTTGCACACAATACATCTGATAAAGGACTGATAACAAAAATTTACAAGGAACTCACACAACTCAACAACAAAAAAGCCAATAACCC
>PVIJ01010725.1:0-58599 GCA_004024925.1 Scalopus aquaticus | reverse complement strand
AATCTCAATGACATTCTTCAAAGAAATAGATCGACTACTGATGAAATTCATATGGAACCACAAAAAACCTCGCATAGCTAAAGCCCTCCTAACTAAAAAGAAAGAAAACGGAGGAATTTCACTCCCTGATTTCAAATTATACTACAGAGCCATAATAATTAAGACAGCATGGTACTGGAACAAAAACAGACAGAAAGAACAATGGAGCCGAATAGAATACCCAGAATTAAAGCCACATATCTATGAACAGCTAATCTTTGACAAAGGAGCAAAGAAAATGCAGTGGAACAAGGACAGTCTATTTAATAAATGGTGCTGGGAAAACTGGACAGCCACATGCAAAAAAATGAAGCTAGACTACTACCTCACACCCTACACAAAAGCCAACTCAAAATGGATAAAGGACCTGTATGCAAGACCTGAAACCATAAAATGTATAGAAGAAAATATAGGCAAAACTCTACATGACATACATCTCAGCAAAATCTTGAAAGACTCATCCCTCAAAGCGAAGGAAGTGAAAGACAAGAAAAACAGATGGGATTACATCAAAATAAAAAGCTTCTGTACAGCAAAAGAGACTTTGGATTTTCAACCTTTTTTTTTTAACATGAGGACAGGAGTGACAGCTGCCACAATCTTAACATTCAGCCTGGAAACTGGAAGCTGAATATGAACTGAGTTGTAGAGCAAATGACATGTTAGTGGAAATGATACAGGTTACTCTGGGATATTGTTTTAAGCATCGGGAAACATTTCACAAGTTTCTATATTATTTACATCGTAATTATTATCAGAAACATTGAGTTTAAATTCAAAATTAAATAAAATCAAGATAACATCCAAATATTTGCTTATAAAAATTTTACCTAACATGGGTTGGGAGATTTTATTCCAAAACAAATGTATATGATAGCATTTTACTTAAATATTTAAAATAGGAAGAACATTTAAATTGCCTTTGTACTTTTAGTTGCAGTAGAAAAGGAAATATATTAAAACTAATGCCATGCATATAAAAATTGGAAAGAAGTTGTATTTATATTTGCTAGTATAAATGTTAAGAAAAACTTTTTAAAATGAGTGAATCATATTAATAAAACTACATTTTCTAAATATTAAAAAATGACATCCTTTTTGTTATCTTATATTTTTAGTTTACATACTTAAGAACTGACATATATTCATTTTTGTCTAGAAGTTTTCTAGTTATTTTATTTCTGCCAATTTTTATAGCATAATTTATATCAATACTACAGAGCAGATAATCTTAATATAGTGTTATATGAAAATAAATGGGATTCATAGATGATAAGTTATTTTCCTTTTAACACTCAAAACAGTCTTATTACAATTATCTTTAGAATAAAAATGTTCTATACATAAAGTTTTTGGAAATACCTATAAAGCTAATATATATCACCAACATCTTTCTTTTTCTTTTATTTATCCTTCTACAGATTCTAACAGACTAAGATGAGCATCCTGTCTAGTCATTAATCCAATGATCTTACGAGAATTTATGTCCAGCATAGAGTGATATGCTTCCTACTCTAGATGATTTTTGCCTGTATGTTGCTTTAGACATAGATACAAAAAGTATCTCTCTCCCACAAAAAAAAAAGTAAAAATTTTCCAGTTAGCATTTTCTCTGACAATACAACAAAACAAGTGAAAACAGGTTGAAGTACCAATGTTCTATTAATTCCTCTATTATATTTTATGAAATAGAAATTATGCTGCCCATTTATCCAGTAAAATACCATGTAGGAATTAAGTATGTCCAAGAGATTAAGTTGTCTAGACAGGAGAACTTATTGTAAAATATTCTTTACAGTGTTCCCAAATTCAACATTACGGGATATATTACTACTGTTGACATGATTAAGATACTATGTTAAAGCACGTCAAAAATTATAAAGTCATGAAAAATAATGGATGCCATCATCATAATCAACTGTTGTGTTGCTCTAGCATATTCTGAAAATCTGCATTCATTTGATTTTGAATTGATCTTTAATTAATTAAAAAATAATTCACTAGTTCTAGCCATGAATCCTGATGAATAGTATCTTAACTCCAGGAGCAACCACCTTCCAATTTCATGACCAGAGCACAAACAGCTTTTCAAATAACAGTGACATTTGCTATACTAGAAATTATATGTGAGATTTTTACAACAATTCTTATTCCTAGCACATCAAATGAAAACAGATTATTTTAGAACTAAAATTTCTCCACACTATATACATCAGATTTCAATTTAAATTCATTCCAGACCCATCTATAACTTTTAAATCACTGCTTTCAAAGAGGTGATGCAGAAAATCACACTATTTTAAGAGAAATGTTTTAAGATGACTTTAATTTTAAACTGAAAATCATATATCTTAACAATAGATTCAAGATAGGAAGCTTAGCTCTATACTCTAGAACTTATACAATTTTTTCCTATCTTCTTTTAAGTCAGAATATTTATTTAACAAGCCAATATAACATGTAGCAAAATTCCTGGCTGCAATTTATTCACAACCATTTGAAGAAGAAAGCTTGATGGATTGATATATTCTGAAATTGTGTACTGAGTTAGAAGAAAACAAATCTGTAAAATATATAAATCCTTTGTCAAGCTTTACAAGTTCAAAACCACTTGAAGCTTTTCTACATCTTGCTTGATGCTTAAATACCTGTGTGATGACATATTGAGGTTAGAGTTCTCAATGAAGCAGTGCTATGTATTTGAAAGCACTTGCATTGATTTTATCACTAGATAGCAGCTATGTGACAACTGATAGATTGTAGGGACCACAGTCCATTAACTCTATATGTGTATCTGTTGTCAGAAGACTTTTAAAGTCTCTTTATTTTTCATCTGCACATTTAAAAGTTACCGAAAAAGCACCCTTTCATTTGACCGATATATTTTATGCTCAAGAAATCAATGATATTAATTAACCCAGAGTAGACTTTAATAATATATAATCAAGTCGACTGATGTGCTTCAGTACTTTATCTTAACGAATGACATACAACATGTTGATTGCATATGAGAAACAGATGTATTGCTCTTTATTTTCTGTTGAATTCTCAGATCTTAATAAATCATCCTGTTTATTGGCAGTCTTGCTGGACACAGGGGAATTGTTGGTTGATGTACTATTAACAAGTCTCAGAGGCTAAACCCACCTCCTTGCCACCCCTTTAAAATGTCAACTGAATCTTTAACACAGAGAAATCCTTTTATAATAATACAAAGGTATGAAAGAAATCTATAAATCTAAGGAAACTGGAAGAGCATTTTAAAATCATATTATTAGGAGATTTTGAAAATATTAAGGGTTTTTAAGGTGGGGCAGCAATTTGTTCTATATCTGATAGCTATTAAGTCCGGTGGGTCCTTTTTATAACAAATAAACTTGATATAATTAAATCCATGGGATTTAGAGAGCAGGGAGTTAAAATTTACATGGTGAAAATATCTGCACTGAGATTCTAGTACTATTACTTACTAGCTGAATTTCTTCATTTTTCTAAGTTTCAGGTTTATCATTTGTAAAATAAGAATAATTATAGCTACTCTGCTTTGAGACTCATAGGTGATAAGACATAAAGTATATTTTCAGAGAATCAGCCTAATATTTCAGAGACCATGGTTTTAAGTAAAATTAATTTAGTCTAAATGGCAGATGTTAAAATAGGATCAGGTATAATAAAAGGTCTTGACTTGTGGTCACAGAGATATAGGTAAAGTCGTATAAAGACAAAACATTTTTTTAAAGCATGCTGCCATTTTTCTTTCAGACATCAAATTTTAACAATCTTAGTAAAAAGTAATAGCAATCATATATAAATAAGAATAATATTAAAGAATCCGATGTACTCATAATCTGTTTTCTATTAAAATAACTGTAATTAAGTACCAGCATTGGAAATAAAATGTATTTTAATATTAATCTGAACACTGACATATCATCATAAATTAATAAAGTAAAATATGTAGGTATTCATATAATTCCCCAGTGTGAAAGGATGTGTAAATCCCAAGTCATAATAGTGAGGTAAAAATAAAAATCAAATCATTAGGAATAAAACAAATGATCAATAAGAAGTTAAATGTTGAATTAGGGAAATATTGTTTCCAATGTCATATCTATGTCTTTATTCAATAAATTTTATTTACTTTCAGAAGAAAATAGTTTATCTTATTTATAAAAGAAAAGTGCTTATTAAGATTTTGATAGTATAAACATATATAAATGAGTATATTTTCTGAGACTTATTGTATTATACATTATTTCACTGTTGGACAAGTCTCTATTACTATAAGGGACCTATTCAATTGGTTTAATTTTTGAATGTAAATTGAGTTCATTTCAATTCATTAGACCACAAATATGATAGATGTTTTAACAGGAAGAAGTCTGGGCAATTTGATGACAAACAATAGAAATTTATAGATCAAGACAAACCGATCAAAATTACAATATCTTTAAATAAAATTTAAGGACAAACAGAAACTTGGTTAAATATTTCCAACAAATTCTATATAATAATTTATCACATAGGACATATATCATTTTCTGTATTAAAGACCCATGAAATTTAAAAGTGACAATAAGATGTTGTTTCACAATATGAAACAGAAGAGAATACCTCTTATTGTTCATATTAAAAATATTTGAGATATTTTTAAATAAATGTATTATCAACTAGAGTAACATTATTTGATTATTAAATTCACGAATACTTTTTATTAGCATGTTTTAAATGACAAAAGAAAATGCTGGTGAAACAGATGCACTGACACATTTTGAGGGTAATTTGAAATGTCACAATTCTTCTGAAAAATAATAACAAACTTAAAAAATATTATTACACTGGTCATCATTGAGATTGTTACTGACTTAAAAAGGCCCTAATCTGTAATATCTTGGTGTGCTGAACATAAATATAACCCTGAAAAAATTTTATTAGCTCTTGTTTTGAAGATACTGCATATAATTCATTTTATATGTTTCACCGTGTAAATTTATTCAGTAGGACTGCAACAACATCTTATATCAGCCAATAATGATGTAATATTGCATCGTATTGCATAATACCATCATGCAAACTTCATCCAGAGTTGATTTCATCATTTTCTGATGCAATGCAATACTAATGCCAGGTGGCCACTGAAGTAAGCTGACATCAGCAGTGCATCATATGAAGGAAGCCCTGTCAGAAAGGTTGAACATTGAAAATACTTCAAACTTTGTGCAAAACAACTGAAGCTACTATTCCACAGAACTGTTATTATTTTATACATTTAGGCACAATACAGAACCGTCATCCCTTGAAAGTGCATTAATAGCATGGACAATTTCTGCTCTATTTGTGAGGAAGTGACATTTGCCAAGCAGAAGAAAAGTATCACTTCTCAAGTGAAGAAGGCTTCTCACCTTTACTTCGGATGCAAGGTTGGTGACCAAGACAAGCCGTGGGCCCCGCATATGTGCTGTGCTATATGTACAACACAGCTTTCAAAGCGGTTAAATGGCAAAAGACCATTAATGCCGTTTCAGTCCCCATGGTGTGGAGAGAGCCAAGCAACCACATACAAGACTGTTACTTCTGCTTGGTTCCTCCTCTTTCTGGTGGAATAACGAAGCAAAAGAAGTTGAGAATAGTCTACCCAAAAATTCCATCTGCATTGAGACCAGTTCCACATGGTGAGGGCCTTCCTATTCCGGAACCTCCAGCAGAATAGTCTCTTGATTCATCTGATGAGGACAAGGGTGAGCCGACCTGTTCTTCTCCTGTTTCATCAGCATGCAGTGATCCAAATTTTCACTGTGGTACATCATCAACCCCACACAGACTAACACAGAAAGAACTAAATGACCTGGTTCATAATTTGGACTTATCCAAGAACAAGTCAGAATTCCTAGGGTCAAGACTCCAACAACGGCATCTTCTAGAAGAAGATGTCACAATTACTTTGTATCAAAAGTGCCAACAGCAGTTGAAGCCTTTCTCCAGAAAGGACTCTGGTATTCTTTTCTGATATTGAGGGTCTCGTGATTGCCTTAGAAATCACTCGTGACCCACAAGAATGGAGACCATTTCTAGACTCTTTGAAACTGAGTCTTAAGGCTGCTTTTGCACAATGGAAATGGTCTTCCATCCATTCCAGTAGTGCATGCTGTCCACATGAAAGAGAGATACAATAATTTAAAACAGCTATTGGATTCCTTTGAGTATAACAAGTACAGCTGGCACATTTGTGGTGACCTGAAGCTAGTTGCCCTTTTAATGGGACTGCAGCAGGGATATACAAAATACATGGGTTTCTTATGTGAGTGGGATAGCCGAGCAAGTGAACTGCATTCTCGTGGAAGGAATGGACTCGCAGACAAAAGGTAGCAGTTGCAGAGAAAAATATCCAGCACCCAGCTCTGGTCAAGGCTCACAAAATCCTGCTACCACCCCTTCACATCCAACTAGGTTGATTGAAGAATTTCGTGAAAGCCATGGGCCGGACCTTGCTAGCTTTCCAATACCTGCATGAAAAATTTCCTCAACTCAGCGAAGCAAAGGTTGAAGAGGGAGTTTTTGTGGGTCCTCAGATTCGAGAGCTCTGCAAAGATGACCGTTTTCAACAGTTTGCTGCAGGGTGATGCAAAATAAGCACGGAATGCTTTTGCCTAGTGTCCACAAACTTTCTTGGGAATGTTAGGGCAGAAAACTATAGAGAACTAGTAAAAGACATGCTGATGCAGTACCAGAAACTTGGGTGTAATATGTCTCTAAAGATCCACTTCCTTCATTCCCATCTGGATTTCTTCTCTGAAAACTGTGGTATGGTTAGTGATGAACATAGCAAACATTTTCATCAAGATATCACATTAATGGAACAAAGATACCAGGGAAAATGGTCTACTACAATGCTGGCTGACTACTGCGATGCTCCTAAACAGCTGTACAAGAGACAAGCAAAGAAATCTAAGAAGTAGTCTATGACTTGATTCTTTACAAGTATTAACCGTAGGCCTATTACTATTGGCATTCATTTTGTGATGTAAACATCAATTTATTGCAGATTACCAAAAAAAAAACACTAGAGCCAAAATTAGAATTGGACTGTCATATTCATGTTGAGCACATACAAATTGATAGGAAATGACTAATTTTATTTCAGTAACATGACTTTTGTAAAAATTTGTTGACCAGTGTTATTGGGCCTCCCTGGTGGCACAACGGGTTAAGAGCAGCACTATGAAGCTATCCAGAGCCACTGCAGCACGAGTTCCATATGCGGCAGGGGAGATTCCCACATGCCGCTGCACACCTCTCCTGCCTCGCCCGCTGCTCCCCTCAGCAGTGTACTTCAGTTAGTTGATCTGCTTGTTTTGCTCCCCACTCTGTCTCTGGTGAATCCTCTCACCACCCCACATCCCTGGCCTACACCCCAGCTTGTATGCATAAATAAATCAATCTTTTAAAAATATATTATTTATTATTAACCTGGTAATTTCACACTGGGGTTATATCCTAATAAAATAATTCCAAACATGTGTTATATATGTAAATGTAAGACATTATTTAACTAAAACCAATCTACTAGGATATTTACTAGCTCCAGGTAACTTCATTTCTTTTTTTTTTTTAAAGAGTTATTTATTTATACATACAAGCTGGGGAACAGGCCAGAGGTGTGGGGCGGCAAGAGGCTTCACCAGAGACAGAGTGGAGAGCAGAACAGGCAGATCAGAAATACACTGCTGAGGGGAGCAGCGTGCGAGGCAGGAGAGGTCTGCCGCACCATGTGGGATTCTCTCCGGCTGGGTGTCGAACTCGCATCGTGCGCTGCTGACAGCTCCATAGCGCAGCGCTCAACCACTGCGCCACCAGGGAGGCCCAACTTTATTTCTTTGAGGAAAATTTTAAATTAAGATTTTGAGGAGCAAGATGAATATCTAGGCATTAGTTTTTTTTAATTCTTCATTTGTTTTGTGGCTTATGAAACATTACCTGATTTTTATATTTCTTTTCAAATGGAATTAGTTATCTAATGAACAATTACATATATATATATATTTTTTATCTGGTCATACTCTTACATGTTACAATGGAATTATCTTGTGTTCTAATTTTGTGTGCTAGTAATGATTCTTTTTGCAAATATTCATCAGTCAATATTCATCAGACTTTGAAGCACTATTCTATTTATAAACATAATTGCTTATTGAACACTAATGTTTCATTAAGTTCATACTTAGAGTTTTGTATTTAACTAATTTAGAGGGGAAAATAACTGGAGAGAAAACACAATGACAAGAAAGAAATGAAAGAAACAATCCTTGGTTATTAAATATGCTTGATTTGAACTAAAAAACACTGTATCATAAATGTAACAGACAGGGTTGGGGTGCCAAGTAGTGACAGTTAGAAACCTTGAAGATGTTCATTTTTACAGTGAAGAGAATACACTTAAACTGTAACATTTCTAGGACAGGACAAATAACTGTTTTCTTTCCTCTAATCATAAATACTCTCAAAAATATCAATTGAAATTTGAAATCTCCTATTAACTAGGCATCATTTTAAAGGAAGAACTAATACCACTATTGCTGAAATTTGAACACTTGTCCTTCAACTGACTGACACTGTGCTCTACCCTCAGGTCTCCCCAGTCTCACTACTGGGGACCAGTTGTACAGCTACTCTGCTGTTCCCTGTCCAAGCATGCCCCTTATGATCTGTCTTCCGTGAAGATATCAGTGTGATTATCTTGGGACAAATCAGATTATATTTATCACTTGAATGCGTAAAACCTTCCAATGGCTTTCAACTTCATTAGAAAATATGAATTTTCCCTGTTGGCCTTGTGGTTCCTGGACGATCTAATTCTGATTTCTTCTCTAACCTCATTTACCACACACCTCCTTATTTAGCATGAGCTAGTCCAGGGATGCCAGATTTAACAAAAACAACAACAACAAAAAATGCATAGAAGGCTAAATAACAATTAAAAAAATAAAATAAAATAAAATAAAATAAAATGCTCAAAATAAAAAAAAAATAAAAATAAATGGATAGTAGGAGAAGGAGGAGAAAGGGGAGGAAGAAGAAACAAGAGGGAGAAAGAAGACAAGGAGGGGAAAAGGGAGAAAAAGAAAAATGAGGAGGAAGAGAAGACATAGGATTATAGTTAAATTTAAATTTCAGACTTAAACAAGCTCTTTTTAAAGTATAAGTATATGCCACGCAATAGTTGGGATATACTTACAGTTTTAAAAAGTACTTTTAATTTTAAATGCAACTCTAACAGGATGTACTATACTTTATCTGGCAACTTTACTCTAGGCCCCATTATTTTTCATCTTCCTCAAAACTGTCAGGCTTACACATGGCACAATTTTTTTTTTTTAATATACTCTTCTCTGTGCCTGAAAAGCTCTTTCTCTGGGTTTTCATATATAACAGACATTAACAAAAACAACAATTAGGTCCCAAGGTAAACATATATAAAAATTCTAAGTACAGTACCAAATAAACATATGCATTTATTTTTAATTAGAAAAGCCAGTTTCACTAGTTTAGGATCCCTCCATGGTATCAGACACTACACACAAGGAAAAGGAAGTATTGTATAAGGAAAAAGTCCTTTGGAGAGAAGAGTCATTCGATGCAGGCAAACAGAGAACAAGTCAACTGAAGGAACCTGAATAACGGTCCATCAAATATACCTAGGCCTTAATCTCTGGAAGAGGAGAACGTTACTCTTAGGGTAAAAGGGATTTTGCATGTGACTGAATGAAAGATCTTGAGATGGGAGATTAACCTGGATTATTTATATAGGCCCAAGTAATCACCATGGCCCTATGAGGGGCCCCAGGAGGGGGCAGAATGACAGAAGAAAGCAATGTGATGATAGATGCAGAGATGGAGACATGTGTTTCAAAGGAGGAAAGGACCACAAATCAAGAACAGGTAATGAGTAATCGACTCTCCCTTCAGAGCCTCCCAAGGAACCAGTCCTACTGACACTTTGATTTTAGCCCCATGAACCTTGACCTCAAGACTGTAAGAGAACCGGTTGGTGTTACTGTAAATCATTAAATTTGTGCCGACCTATTACAGCGACTACAGGAAATGAAGACAACAGCCAATTCAAGCACCTATTCTTTTTCCACTACAGCTTCCAAGCCAAAGCAGTTCTGATAGTGGAAAAACAGTAACAGTCAATTGCAGTAACTCAGTCAATTGCAGAGTTTAGAGTTACAGGTTTATCTTTTCTAATTAGGAAATTTACCTCAAGTGAATTCAAATTGATGTTTTACCAAAGGGGATCAGAAAAAATAGAAAATTCACAAGTATTTTTCTACATTTCCAGAGGTGACTTTAATGATGAGGGACTGTTCTTTTGAAAAAAAATACTTATGTTTGCTTTAAATCTGGAGTTCAGTTCGCTCTAGAGTTAAATTAAGTCTTACTAAATCTATCATCTGGTTACTCTGAGTTCATTTTTTAAATTTTGGTGGGACAAGTGGTTTTAACCTTCAACATGATTTTCTGTAACAAGTATCATTAAATATTTTGGAATCTCTTAAAAAGTAAGCTAAACAAAATGCATTAAACATTTTTATTTAGCCACTGAAATTGTCTTGTTGATTACAGAAAGTACTTTGAGGAACTTATTGAAAAACAGGCAGTTTGTCAATTTGTCTTCAGAAATGAAGCACATATATAAATGCATCCGGTAGCCTCTGTAGTCTGTTGCTAAGAGACAACAAATTATGTAGTTTCTGAATTGGGGAACAAAGAGAATTTTTATGTATAAATCATGTCAGAAAAAGAAGAGAAAAACAAAAGACAACTGGTTTTTTATCAAAGACGAGGACCGCAAACATAATAGAAATAATATGTACTAGACATAAGAATATGAGAACACATGATGAAAAATGGGAAAGGGGCAGTAATGATAAAACAGGTGATAATAAGAACTGAGAATATTAAGAATTTCTTTTCTTTTTCAAAATCCAGAATCATAGGATAGGCTTTGATTTTTGTTAGGAAGATTATTCACAATGAACTGATGAATTTAAAAACCATGGTAAAACATTTTCAACACACTAGTTCTAGAAGTAAATAAAAAAAAAACTGGCAACTTTAAATATCCACATTTTGGTCTTTAAATATTCACATTTTGGTTACAAATATTTATATAAATTTAAAATAGTTGTTTTTAGATTATACTAAAACAAAATACAAGAAGTGCATGACAAATAGGAAGGAAAATAATCATATGCTTGTGATTTTCCTCTGTAGGTCCTTCTTCCTACTGTTTGTCTGGCCCATAAGTACTGGCTTACCCAAGACTCCGTCTCATTCCTTCTTTGTACTTTATATAATCTCCAAAGAAGTCCATGAAAAAGTTTAAAAATCTCAAGAACTCCCATCTCTTTCATCTCACTACATGTTAAGTTGTATTTATATATATTTAAATATAGGACATCATTTCTTGAATGTTCATGAACACCTCAGACTCAAACCAAACCATACTTTATCAAGAAGTTGTCCTTCTCCTTTATTACTAATTTTGATGAATAACACTTTCCTTTACTCACCTGTCCAGACTATGAACTAGAAAAGAAGTCATCCTAGATGCCAACCCTTTTCAATATTTAATCAATTATTAATAACCTATTGCCCCCATCTCCATCTCAACTCCATTACTGACAAGTTTGTCATCTGTATTTAAAGTTATCACAAATCATTCTTGATTAATCTTACTAAGTCATTTTGTTTCACATAATTCTACAGCAATATTGGCAATTTACTTGCAATGCAAATTCCTTACAAATGCCTCAATGATGACATTATAAAATAGGAAAATACATATATTTCAACTAGATATAGGATATAAATTCTTATTTAGTAAATATATATGAAATAAAGGAATGAATCACAAAAAAAGAACAAGGATTAAAAGACTATAAAATGGGCCTCCCTGGTGGCACAGTGGTTAAGCACTGCACCGTGGAGCTGTCGGCAGCGGCGTTGCGAGTGCAATGCCTGGCCGGGGAGATTCCCACATGCCGCTGCACACCTCTTCTGCCTAGCCTGCTGCTCCCCTCAGCAGTGTATTTTCAATGATTTGCCTGTTCTGCTCCCCACTCTGTCTCTGGTGAACCCTCTCGCCGCTCCACTCCTCTGGCCTGTACCCCAGCTTGCGTGCATAAACAAATAAATCTTTAAAAAAAAAAGTCCTAAAAATAAAAACTTAGAGCAGTTAGACACACTGGCAGTACATACATCACTAGAAGTTCGATGTCACCAACTAAAAAAGATGCACAGAGGAATTTTCAATACAGAAAGAGCCAAGAGATCCCACAAGGCACAGGGGACAGAAATAGAAGATGTAACTTGGACTAATCATAGTCCCTAAAAGCAAAAGTAAACACAATGGAAGAGAACAATATTTTAAAGGACCACATCTGAGAATTCTCTAGAACTGTTGATATAGTAATCCTGAGATGGGCTGCGAGTCCAGCGGGTGATGCCTAGCCTGTATTTCCCTCTCCCCGCTTCTGCTCTAAGAGATGAACAATTTCAATCTGCAATTCAGACTTTTCCTTTCTTGTTTTGACAATACAATGCTTGGTAATGTAATTCATAAAAATAGGAACATATACTCTGCTTGGTTCTGTTTACTTCTATGTACAAGCAACAACAGATTATATACATGTAGTTTTTGTGCCTGAGGGTTTTGTCATATGTAGAACAATCTCTGTTCTCTGCTCACCCCTCTCTGGCCCTGAACTTGATTGTGCTTATTATAAAAGCACTTGGGGAATCTTGTGCCCCTTCACAAGCTGATTCCCTCTGTGTTGGCTCCCAGCACAGGACAGAAAATCCCTAAGATGTAATCTAGAAGCATGTGGGACCAAATATTTGTCTTTTCATAAAACTCAGACTCCAGGGTCACAACTTACAGCTGTTGTATACTGTGATAAGGATCCAAAAGGTTCTAAATCTCCAAACTCTTCATCAGTATAGGTTATAGGCAACAAGCAACAAGGGCAGAGCTTTTTCTCAATCTACTGCAACTTGCAGACAGCATATGTTTAGCTATTTACATTGCTCTTGCAGGATTTTGATTAAAGAGAAAAGCAGCAGCAAAAACAAACTTTATGAAATTACCATAACACTCTCACTTTGTTACAGTGTGAGGGGTACATACTCTGCCTTCTGTGAGACAGTCAACAAAAGTTAACCAAATATTTTGCCAGGGAATAGTTCAATAATGTAAATACATTAATTTCCTCAAATCATTCTATAGTCTAGAGGAAATCCCAATATCTTACAGGATTTTTCCAAGAACATGACTATAAAATTTAAATAAAGATGTCAATATCAAAAATGGAAAGAATATACTAAATGGTTAACCTTACCAGACATTAATACTTACTATAAAACTATTGTATGTAACATTGCGGTGTTACCTCAGTGATTTATAGATAAAATGTGGGTCCTTATGGATAAGATATGGAAACTCCAGAAAGAGATAAAACCTATAATGAACACTGCTATGTAACAATGATAATATTGCAACCTTTTAAAATAATTTTTCTGGAATAATGGCTTAGATATCCAAAGGAGATGAAAGTGAAACTAAGACCTAACTCGAAATTCAATTTCAGATAAACTAAACACAAATTTAAATTCCAGATAAACTGAAAGCTTAAAACTAAAATCAGGAGAATAAATTGTAGAATATCTTCATGATCTCAATTTTATAAAGAAAAGGACTTCTGTAAAAATAAGATAAAAATATCACAAAGCTAAGCATCAATAATTTTGATTGTTTTGAAGCTGATAATTCCCTTTGATAATATGAAGATAAAAGCAGTATTTGAAAGAAATTTGAAAAACATAACTATGAAAGAGTAATATTCAAAATACACAAAAACTGCCTATTAGTAAGAGAAAATCAACATTCAGGAAAATGTTACCTGAAGAGAGAAACTGGTGCAGAAAAGGAAACATGACTGGAAATATGCTAAGTCTTATTAGCACTGGGGGAAATGTAAATTTTGAAAACATTGAGATGTAAGATATTTTTACTTTTAGATTCGTAAAAGGTGAGAAATTCATAATTACCAACTGTTGACACAGATAAGAAGCAAAGAAAATAGATGCTTTTCTAGTGGGAGCATACAATTACAAAAACCACCAGAAAAACATTTTGTATTATCAAGATGAAAACACATAAGCCTCAAGCACCAGATATCCCATGCTAGTGAAGAAATTTTGCAGAACTTTTTGTACAAATGCAAGAGGTATGTACAAGAATGTATATAAGCAGTGTTGCTTTTAACAGCAAATAGCTAGAAACCAATATTTATTAACCAGAGTATGAATAACTATTAATAGAACAGATAGTCATGCATGGGTGATTATCTGTCAGGGAAGATGAATACACACCAGTTAATGTTGCTAAGCTTAAAAAGCACAATATAGTGTGAAAAAGGTCAGTATGAGTGAGTTTTACTTACTACATAAAGATTCCATTTGTAAAACTGAAAAACAGGCACAATCAAAAATATATCATTTAGGGAAAAATGCATTAATGTTTAAACTATAAAGTAAAGTACCTTCTGGTAAGCAACTACATTTAACAAATGTCAGAAAGGAGAAATGTAGGAGTACACAGATTCTTAACTTTCAAATCTTAATTTGAGTGGTAACTGAGGATATACATTTTATAATTATATTTTAAAACATGTATATTACGCATACCACTTTGATGGATGAAATATTAACAGAATGTATTTAAATCTCAATATACTTTTATCCTATAATTCTTTTTTTTTTATTTTAACATTAGAAAATATATTAATGTCAGTACCACATAGGATTCTCTCAAAAGGTTAAAAATCAAGATCACAGGATCATCTCACTAGATGCCAGACTAAATTCAATACTCATTCATAATGAAAACAATTAGAAACAGGGGTGCAAAAACTGTAATTCTTGGCCCGGGTATACACACTGAGAAAAAGATCTGAAAAATTCCAGAAACTCATTCTCCTCGATCTCCTGTGATAGTATTATAGTGTTTAATCTTCCCCTCCTTTTTATGTTCTTTTTTAGTTAAGGAAAAAAAAAAGACAACATGGGTCAATTTTCTTGGGAATATCACTTAGATATCTGATGTAATGGGAAGGTGAATGGATTAAGAGACCACAGAAGAATTTCATTTGTAACAGACAGAGGTGTTAGAGTGTCAAAATGGCCAAAAAAAGTCAAATTGATCTGAGAAATCTTTTAAAAAAGGAGATTAACTCAGGCCGGAACTTCAAGGTGCTAGACCACAGGAGGACAGAGGAGATTTTCACCAGCATTGCCTCAGACTATTTGCTCCATTCCCACTAAATGTTTAAGAAAAACTTATTTTGGAATGTGGCCTTTTTAAAAAGATTTATTTTATTTATTTATGCATACAAGAACTGGGGTGTAGGCCAGAGGTGCAGGGATTGAGAAGATTCAGCAGAGACAGAGTGGGGAGCAGAACAGGCAGATCTAATGAAATACACTGCTGAGGGGAGTAACGGGCCAGGCAGGAGAGGTCTGCTGCGCCATGTGGGAAGCTCCCTGGCTGGGAATTGAAGGCAAGTGCTACACTGGTTGCCAATAGCTTCAGAGTGCTGAGATTTAACCCTCTGCCACTAGGGAGGCCGTGGAATATGATTTTTTTTTCTTTAAGATTTATTCATGCATATAAGCTGGGGTACAAGCCAGAGAGAGGCGTGGGGCGGCGAGAGGGCTCACCAGAGACAGAGCAGGGAGCAGAACAGGCAGATCAAGGGAAATACACTGCTGAAGGGAGCAGCGGGCAAGGCAGGAGAGGTCTGCTGCGCCATATGGGAATCTCCCAGGCCAGAGCATCAAACTCGCATCACCGCTGCTGACAGCTCCACAGTGCAGCGCCCAACCGTTGCGCCACCAGGGATGCCCAAATATGATTTTTATATGCTCTGATATCCCAACAATGAGCTTTGGATTTCCATGCTTAACAACAACAAAAAACTGATAAAGAGAACTTACGCATTTTGGTAGACAAGTACATGACTTTCATGAGACTGTCAAAGGCACTGACAGTGGGCACTTGTTAGGCATATTGCTCCCCAAAGTTTCCACCATGGACTTCATGTATTGGATTAAAAGAGTGGTTCTCGGCCATCAGTGACAGCACTGATAGTCATCACCCAAATTAACTTTCAAGGTACAAGCAGAGCAATTGAGCTTTTATTGCCATTTCATGACGGTAACACTTTGCAGCTTCAATGGCTTTATTTTCTTCCCCTTGTCTCTGTTCTCTCAACACAGGAATTAGGTATTTGGGCATGCAACTAAAACAGACAGAAGATCCACCTAGATTACAAAATGTCATCCTCAACTCCTGTTTCAACCTTTTTCCCCATTGCTTGATTCTGTAACAGAGCAGAAAGCAAACACCCAAAATGCAGCCTCTCTTTGAAGTTAAGAGTATTTGAGTTCATAGCAGTTGTGGTTAGTGACATAGCAAAAATTACTGGGGATGGCTTTCCTTGGAAAGAGAAAGAGGGAAAGAGGAAAAGAGGGAAGGGGGAAAAGAGAGAAGAGGGATGGGAAAGGAGAGGGGAGTGAAAGAGACAGGAAGGAGGAGAAAGAAGAGGAGGGGAGGAGTGGAGAGAGTGAGGGAGGGAAGGAAATATGAAAAGAGAAAAGTTCCTCGGGAAAATATCTTATTGTTCTTTTATGATTTCAATATCAAAAGATGTAACAGCCACACTGCAATCTTTTAAAGTCTTAAGCGAAAAACTTTGGTACAGGAAATTGAAAGGAATTTGTTTGGGGAGCACGTACTGGATACAGAGGCCTCCTAACAGACATCTTGTCAGGTAAAACAAAATATTAATTTTTCAATCACAGTTTGTTAATTTTTCTATTACTCAGAACCTAATTAACATAGTTCATGGGACAACAGGGAAAATGTGACTGTAACTTTTATACGTGGCTCTTTTATTTAAATAATGAGTAACCATGTTTATGACATGGACATACTACATAAAGAATTAGGAAAATTTAAAAATGCCACCAAGTTTACATATCAGAATAAGCCTTCACAATTAAAGAAATAATTTTTACTGGAAATAGTGATTATCACTCATAATTGAAGAACATGAGTTAATAATTGTAATTGGAATTATTCTCATATTCTAAACTGAAATTTTAATGTTTATTCACATTTCTGTAGTTGTTTTCCACTTGTTCTTATGCAATGGTAATATCAAGAGTTTTTACTCTTAAAATATCTTACTACCTGCAGATACAGAATTGATGTTATAAATATATTTTCTTATCCTTAATTTGCTCTCACAGGCCCTCATAATACTTGCCTGCCTATCCCCGGTATTTCTGGGAATCAGCAATGTCCTAGCTCTGTGATGCGCAGTAGGAAGCCAGATCATATTGTTCTGTGTTACTATTCTCTAGATGGCCTTTCGCGTGGCTCCTGCCCTGGGAATGCTCCATTCAGTACAGCACATGCGCAGCTGTGCGTGGCTCGACCAAGCCCTCCCGAGGAGAGAAGTACTGCCTCAGCAAGGCGGCCTCTGGCACTTTGGCCTGAGGAAATACTGCTCACACACAGAATCTCAGAAGAAATTTGCCAGCTACTTCATCCCACAGTATTAGTCCCTAAAGACTGTAGAGGGATATAATCTTGATAACTGTTTGACACAGACCATGGTAAGAATATTTAGACCTGGAAAATAAGGATATGTGTTTCTTTTGTGAGGGAGTGTCATTGTTAAATACTTACTATGATGCCATGTATTCAGCTATCTCTCTCTCATCTCTCTCTCAAAGCTACTCCAACTAGTTACCAATTCTATTATCAACTGTTTCAGATGAAAGTGACCTAACAGGTCATGTTTTTTTCTCGTTTTCCCCATGAAGAAATAAAATCCATGATGTTAGGTAACTCAGCTTTCTACTTGATCAAGCTGTGTCACAGCATTCTTTATTACTATTCCAAGAAAACCAGCATTCTTTACAGGGTATCAGAAGGTGCAAGCCAAAGAAAACACTAGTTTTTCTCAAGCTGTTAAGGAAGCAGCACAATTAAATGGTAAAGGAACCTCTCTCTCTCTCTCTCTCTCTCTCTCTCTCTCTCTCACACACACACACACACACACACACACACACACACACTCTCTCTCTCTCTACAATGGCTAAAAGTCAAATGTCAAATTCTCTTAACTTTTCCCACTATCTCTTTGGATAAATAATACCTATTCTCTATAAAAAATTTCCTGGTATTCCTGACATCACTAGACGGTGGAATCATGAAAACACAAGAGCCAAACAATACTTATCTGTCCAGTAAATAATGCAGTCACTATTCCATTAGGAATTCTGAAAGAGTAGTAACATTAAGATAATGAATTCTTGAGGTCTTCCGATAAAATTGAGACATTTATTCAAATAGAACTGTACCCCCATTTTTTTTTTTTGATGTTTGAGTGTTCACAGTTTTCAAATTCATCACATCTATTTCTTTCTCCTTCTGCCACACCTCAGGGCAGGTGGATAAGAATATCTGGACATGCTCTACTTTGACAATGGCAGAAAGCAGAAACCACACAAGTATAGCATGTATGTGTGGGGATTATCAGTCAGCCTACCTCCTAACTATCACAAAACCCAAAGACGTCTTCTTTCCTTCTCACTCAAGTCATTGTCTGACTTACCCAGGAACTTGCCGTGTTCCTGCCAGAGTCTCATTACACAAATAGCAAACCTTCCTAGTATTTTGTATGGATGTACCCCATCAGTCATGACATCAAAAATGGGCCTCCCTGGTGGTGCAACAGGCTACATCTCAGCATTGTGAACCTATCCAGAGCTACTGCACACAAGTTCGATCCCTGACCAGGGAGCTTCCCACATGGCACAGCAGACCTCTCCTGCCTCGCCTGCTGCTCCCCTCAGCAGTGTACTTCAGTAAATCTGCCCGTTCTGCTTCCCTCTCTGTCTCTGCTGAATCCTCTCACCACCCCACACCTATGGCCTACACCCCAATTCTTGTATGCATAAATAAATAAATCTTTTTAAAAAACTGCATGTGGGAGGGTTCATCCTATCTCAATGAAGTGATCAAAAAACCTACAGAGGCCATTTGACTGAATGACTGTTTTGGCCCCAAAATGGGAAACAGCAGATAGGAAAAAATCCCCAAAGAAAAACTGACTATATCGGGCTTCATTCATTCTACACAGAATTTAACAATTCATAGGGAAATCTAACATCAACATTTGTCTAGTCCTTGGCTTAGTGCTGGTGTATACCTTGCTTTTAATGATGATGCCATTATTTTAGACTCTATCTAGAATCCAATAAGTGAAAAAAGAATACAAATAACTGGTCCACCATTCACAGCACTGTGAAGCAAGACGTATTTGTCAGTCTTATTTCAGCCCTCTATCTTCCATTATTTACAAAAGCATCTTATCTATAATACACATAAAAATATAAAACTGGGCAGAATAGATGGAGTACAGTATTAGAAACACCACTGATAGTTTAGGCTTATTTAGAATTATCAAGGACTCTTCTTTGCCTAAAAACAGAGGTGAGAAGAAAAATAACAAGGACTATATTGCAAAAGACACCTTTGAACAAGGACTTGCAAAATCTTCAGTTATTCCAAAAATGAGATTGGTGGAAAATAGAGGAGTTTGGATTAGAATTTTAAGACTTGTATATTTTAAACAGAAATGCAGAGATGAGAATTCAAACCTGAGAGAAAAAATATAAGTAACAACATGGATGGATGTGTAAATATAATGTTGGGAAAGGTAGGCAGGCATAAAAATGCGAATGCAATGACTCCAGTGTAGAATTTACAACAGGTTTATGACATGTGAAACCAGTTTGCCCTTGGGGGACTAGTGTAGAGATGTAAAGGTTCATAAAAGGAGGCTTCTGGTGTGCTACAAATGTTGTTTGTTAATTTGTTGGCTGATTAAGCAAATGTATTTTCAGATTATGAAAATTTAGTGATCTGAACATTATGTTTTATATAATTTTCTAAAAAGATATCAAACTGTAATAAATATCCCTTTAAAAGTAAAAGCATATGTATATATGAAAAGAGTTATAACCCATGTAAATAATTATACATGGTTAAGTTTGGTTAAGAACTGAATAGTAAATAACAATGTGTACCCATCTGGAAACTGGAGTCATACTGTGATTAACTACAAAAACAATTCTAAGTTGTTTTGGTTGCCAAAATAATGCACACACAAGTATGCACAATTAGTTTTACCAAAACTAATCTGAAATTGATGAGATATTGAAAGGCTGCAGTGGTGAGAAGGTGATGGCTTGGTAAGGCATTGAACATCTGACAAAAAGAGCCAGGCAGTAATTTATGCAGCAGTGCTTTTCTGTGAGAGCAAGGGGATGTCCTCACATCACAGACTCTATGTACTAACTTATCTTGCAACTTAATAAGGCTGAGGTAGAAGAAAGTGTGAGGTAATTTCTAGATGTTGATACTGAAAATGCTAACATAAAGAATTAAAGGCTTAAAGAGTTAAAACGAAGGACTGTGTGGGCAGGTTTGAATTCTGCTTTTCTCTATATTTTAGAAGACTGAGAAAATCTGTAACTGCTCTTTGTTTGAAGAAAGTTCAATTAAATCAGTGGCTCAGTACCCTTTGGGGAAAGTCAGCCATTCACTGTATGGTGCGTGGACTCCATTTCAAAGTGGCCCAAAGGTGTTATAAAAGTGGTAATTAGCTTTATCAAACTGATTTGTATAGACTTTTGCCTGAAGCAATGGCTATATTTGTTTCAATAAACTCAGTGATAACAGACTTAAGTCTTACTTATTTTCTAAGGAAAAGTCTCGACTATAATACAGCCTGACATGAAAGAGGCAAATTCTTCAGCTCTTCTCCATTCAAAGTACAGAAATGTGCGATTTGAACTGGTAACACATTGACAAGACTCTAGCTGAGCTTCAGCATGGCTTATTTCATGGAGAAAAGCACTCAAGACAAGAAAAGAATGTTGCCTCCTGTAGGGGAGGGTCTAGCTCATAAAGTCTGGTTGAATCTTGATAGTTCAGTATCCTAAATACCATTTCCAGGATCTATGATACTAAATATTAGTAGTGCAACCTGAGTGCCTATTTTCAGTTCCCTAAAATAGTTTAGTCCTATTTTAAGGTCAATATTGTGTATTTTTGTTGTGCATTCTTTGCACCTCTAACAGAGCATTTTGAACATGAAAAGCAGATTGTTAGGTTCTCTAGTTGGTGGAGATCCCCACCAATTCTACTTAGCCATCTGATTTGGTACCCATCTGCTTTCCCCTCCTGGCACAGCAAAACATGCCCCTCCTTCTACCAGTGACCAGCATGAGATCCAATTCCTATCCAGGCCCTCTTGAACATCATCACCTTGATTATGTCCCCTATTCTGCTTTTCCGATCTATTGATTAAAAGTGTCTATAAAAGTAAACTAATTTACAAATGAGAAGAAAAAAATGTATAGAAGCAGAAATTCAGATCAGATTCAGATTCAAAAGCAAGTTAGTTTAAACATAAAGTGGACAAAAAGAAATGCCAAAAACTTTAAAATGTACATAAAAAAGATCCCTTATTAATGTCTGGTAGGACTATATTAGTGACTTTTTCACTGAGGTATAACTGACAGATAACATATTAGTTTCAGGTATACAGAGCTTGTATATATTGTTAAATGATCTCTACAATACATTATGTCAACACTTGTTATCATGCATAGTCACAAATCAGTGTTCTTGCAATGAGACCTTTGACGTTTCTACTAAAAGTTTTTATAAAGATTGTAACTTAAAGTTGCTAGACTCACCCCTCCCTGGTGGTTCAAGGGTTAAAGTCTCAGTGCTATTAAGCTATTAGCAGCCACTACAGCATGAGTTCTATCCCCAGCCAGAGAGCTGACCCATATGGCACAGCAGACTCTCCTGTCTTGGTGCCCACTGCTCCCCTCAGCATGTATTTCAGTAGATCCACCTGTTCTGCCCCCCACTCTGTCTCTGGTGAACACTCTCACCACCCCCCACCTCTGGCCTACACCTCAGTTCTTGTATGCATAAATTAAAAAATCTTAAAAAAATAAAGTTGCTAGTCTCACCAACTTTCAAAAACGCAATATTGTATCTTTTAATATAATCACCATGACTTATTTTATAACTGGAAGTTGATCAGTTTCACACCGCCTACCCTGTCTCTGACAAACACCAATCCATTCTTTGTATCTATGAACGTACTTATTTTTACTCCACATACAATGAATTTATACAGCATTTTGTCTGACTTATTTGGCATAATGCCTTCTAGGTCCATTATGTTATCTAACTGGCAAGATAGTATTTATCTAAAATAAGTGAATAATAACCAATTGTACTTGCATGATATATAATATATAATCATATATATTATTATCATATATATCACATATATGAGTTACACACTCACATAGATACATATAACCCATTATTTTATCCATTCATCCCTCAATAGCCACTGAGGTTGTTTCTATACATTAGCTCTTATAAACAATGCTGCAGTGAACATGGGATGCACATGTTTTTGAGTTACAGTTTTAGCTTATTTTACTAAAAATGTCTAAGCATCACAAAGCAAGTATATAAGTCATTGACAAACACTATAGAAGACATAATTGAAGGTGCAGGGAAGGTCACTGAACAATGATTTTAAATTATTTTATTTACACTGAGTTGCCTTACTGAAGGGTCATAAAAATCTTTTAACAATTCAGCTTCACTACTAAAGCTCTATATTGTAAGTAAAAAGAAAATTAGGACATAGAATTTTTTACAAGAATATAACAATTCAAATTATTTTCTTTTTATTTTTTGAACATTAGCTCTTTTCATAACTAGAGAATATGGATATCAAATATTTATTCATTTATTCACCAAAACATATGACAGCTGTTAGACTAAATGCTAAGATTACTAATATAGAAATAACTTTTATAACAGTCACACAGGTGAACTCTAAGAATAAATATATCTCACTTTTTAAACAAATTACATTTTTTATACTTTTCTTATAACACAATCTGATTATATTGCTTATTGCAAAACATTTTTTGTGAAGTTTTAGATCCCAGCCTCTTCTGCATTTCCACACCACCAACTCCTAGAACATACTCTCTGATATTGGAGCTATTACTTACTGATTTCTTTAAATTTAAATTGATTTAACTTAAAAATTTACTTCCTGCAATGCACTAGATGCATGTCAGGTCCTCCATAGCTGCATCGGATTAACAGCTACTCTCTGGGCAAGTGTACAACTACCTCTCCTTGAGTTTTCATTACGAGAAATGGCAAGAAAAATAAGATAACAAAAATGGCTGATCTCTCAGGATATTGTAGAACTCAGGTCTGAAATGTTAACAGTAGGCCTGGACCACACATAAAACAAGACGAATTAGAGTTTTGTTAGGGAGTGGGGTGTGTGCGCGTGTGCACATGCTTTATGACAGTGAAGAAAACTAAAACAGTTTAGTGGACAAATAGTATTGCCTCAGTCACAATCTACTTTAAGAATCACTAAACAGGGCCTCCCCAGTGGTGCATCAGTTAAGCACTGCGCTGTGGAGCTGTCAGCAGCAGCGACGCGAGTTCCACGCCCGGCCAGGGAGAATCCCACATGGCGCGGCAGACCTCTCCTGCCTCGCCCGCTGCTCCCCTCAGCAGTGTATTTCTGATCTGCCTATTCTGCTCCCCGCTCTGTCTCTGGTGAACCCTCTTGCCGCCCCACGCCTCTGGCCTGTACCCCAGCTTGTATGTACAAATAAAAAATAAATCTTAAAAAAAAAAAAGAATCACTAAACATTTATTCCACCATTCTTCAAAGGATAAAAGTTACTCATTGATCCAATCCCAAAGGAGAGACCACAAAGAGCCATACAGCCTCTGGGTAAAACCCACTTAAAGTCCAGTTTAAAATACACACCTGTTACTTGAATGGTGTCATTAGGAAAATACACATTTATCACAGTGGCTAAAATATCTTAATTTTTTAAGGTGTTTTTTAAACCTATAACTATTATTCAATATTGAGACTATATATTCTATAGCAGGAGAGATTATACAGCAACTTAAAATGAAATTGATGTTCTTTCTTGATTAAAATATGAAAAATATTTCTATGTCAATATAAACCAAGGTTGACTATTATTTAAAGGGGAAAGGAAGTCCAAATTTATTAATGTGCTCCTTTTCTTTCCTATATACCTATATGCTAGGCTTACAAAAACATTGCTTAAAGATAATACACAAACATAAAGAGAACTTGAGGTATCTTTTAGCTTAACCAAATAAATTGTCATCAATATGTCAGTGCTGAGGTCTACAATTGTTTTGACTTTTAAAACCAAAAAATTCAGATTGTTTATTAGCATAAGATGCCTTTGCCTTGTGAGAATAAACACATTCTATGATTATGAATTGGAAGAAAATAGCACACCCATAGATTTAACCTTTTAAAACAGTGATTTTAGGATTAATACAAAAGGTGCAATGAAAACATCAACTTGTGATTAGAATCCTAACAGGAGGGAATACCAAAGGAAAAAAACCCACAAAACCAGGCAACAATGAAAACTGCAAAGATGCCTCCTCCAGATAACCCACAGCTGCTCTTCTCATCCTAGAAAATGAACTATCTCAATTATGAACTTGGCACAAAGAATAATGTTTGTGAGTTACAATTAACTTACAGGAGCTGATTTCCTCAGCTTCATGGCCACTAACTCACCAGTAAACAAAATATTGTATGTTCAAGATGTATTTTAAATTTAGAGCTGATTAACAATAAATATGCAATAATATTACTGAGTATGTTTACTAGATATGGAAATATTCTTCAGGAAATAGGAGAACAAATAAAAAGACAAAGTATGCATTTTAAGGGTATATTTAAATAATTACTAATTTGGCTTTATTAATTCATACTACTCTCATAAATGATTTGCATATTATAATGTAAAATGATCATTTGGGAAAAATATTTTTATGCAAATGTAGTTCCTTATTTTCTGGCGTTGTATTTTTTTTTTAATTATAACAAATCTTGATGAAATAAATAATTCTTCATTTAAACTACATTTTTTTGACTGGGACAAATTGGAAAATAAAATATATTTGTAAATGGAATTGCTATTTAAAAAAAATAAATTTGTCAACTATCAACACTCAAACTTAATTTCCAAAGGTAATTTATACAAATATACCTGCGTATATTCTTATTGGGAAATATCAACAAAAACGTAAGATTATGGGTTCCCATTTAAATAATAATATCTGTTTAAAATTGAAAATATAAGGACCATAAAGTACGTGGAACTGTATTTCTACAATGATAGAATGCTTACAAGCTTGAAGCTCTTAAGAAATAACATGGCTTCAAATACAACATGTAATTTAGAACATTTACTCTTTTGGATTAAAAAAAGGGGAGAGATACCAGTATCAATTTTATACAAAACATGCATTTCTTATACTATAAGAGATTATTTAGGATGAATGCTAGCACACGTTGTTATGCAGTGCTCTATATTTATTGATTATATTTGTTCAGTAATTGGCATGTGAAACACACGTGCTGTATGGTATGATTTCTCAGTTCCTTTTCTCTGTGCTATTTCGGTTAATATACTGACTCAGGTAACTGACGTTAGCATAAATTTCAGTCTGTGCACATCTATTTGGCAGCTATTTTGGCAATCTATTCTTACCTATCCCTGTTTTCCTGGTAGAACATAAACAAAGATTACTAGAATTTAATTGAAAAGAATTTAAGTTTCACAAATGTATTTATTATGAAATTATTCACACTGAAATATGAAGTACTGAATGAAGACCACGATATGAGATGCACAGTAAAATATCTGGAAAGCTACTAGACTTTCCTTGATTGTGACACTAGGAGATTGGATAGGAATAAAGGAAGGTTTTCACATTTTTCTCTAAATAATTTTATGGACATTTGCTGTTTTAGATGGGATGTTATTTAAATACTCAGTTTATAGGTGAACACCAAGTAAAGGGGGGAAGCAGGGTTTCACCACTGCTACATAATTCTAATGAAGGCTGGTACTGCTTATAGAATTCTCTGTTAGCTATTGCCAAGGAGATGTTTCTGATCAAGATGTTATGTCCCGTCGAGTGACAGAAAAAAGTCAGGGACAATCAATTTTTTAGCATATGATGTTAATTGTCTTCTAATACCTATTCTCCCCATTTTTATTTCAGTAATGGAAACTGCTAGCACAAGTTTTAGTGGTACCTGCCCTTGTCAGTCAGCAAATCTCGAACGTCAACAGAATCTTGTGACTAAATTTTCTCAAATAAAATATGTGCAACTCCTGTGTAATATCTTCAAAATGGTGTTCCACACCTCTTACCGTCTTTTTCTGCCAACCCTACATTGGGAACCAGGTATGATGGTAGTGTAAGCTCCTGAAAAGAGGGGCAAAATCCATACCCCAGAAGAATTATGGAGCATAGAGCTCCAGAAATCCGATCCAGTCTCTGAACTCATGAAGCAGATCTCCCCAGCCTCGTCACAAGTACACTCTTCCAAACGTATTATAAATCTGCTCCTCTCAGTCCCACCTCCATGCCTCTGTGTCTTCTACCCCTTACAGATAGTGAATCCCAGAACTGAAGAAAACTATCTAGAAATTATGGCTAACCAAAGATGGAATTCACTGAAAGGACTGGAATTGCCCTCTGAAGCAAGGCAGAAGTGAGAAAACTTGTAATTTATAGGAAAACAAATGTTAAGCGGTGGCACCATTATTACAGTTTAAAAGCTAACTGTAAATTTTCAAAGAAAGGCAGTAGACATGACCTCATTTATTTATAATATGAGGGACTGGAGTAAGTAAGACAAAAATACATCATTTTTGAATTTAAGAAACAAATTCTTAAATTCACATTTCTTCAGAGATGACGGTATATATTTGAAGTTGTAATAGAAAGATTCATTATAGATGGAACTTCAACTAGCATTCTTTTTTATGAGACACTTTGACAATCTTAAGTAATTCATACTGGTGGTTATATAAAATCCTAGAATGGTTATAATTCTCTGATCTTCATAACTATACAGTAATTGATAATTTTCAAGATTTAAAATGTGCTTTGAATCAGAAAAGGAAAAATTAGCTTTTGTCTTGCCTTTGGCTATACTTAAGTTACTGAATTCAGTCTCTCATCACATACAGTGAATATAATTCTCAATTCTTAATTGGAGCTTGTACTTAAGTGTTGAGCCTTTTATTTAAAGGTTATTCATACCATTTTTTACAAGTATTCTGACTGAATCGAGTCTGTAGCTTCTCTAAAATTCTGCTTCCATATTTTAGGAACTGAAGTAGAACTTCAATTTTCTCTTTTGGATTGAGAAATAATTGAGGACAATATTGAAAAGAAGTCAAGTGCTTGTTTTCTCTGATAATCCTGCCGCTTTTTTTGTTTGTTTGTTTTTATTGTTGTTGTTGTTGTTGAGTGTAGCATCATGGATGACATGTTTAATGCCAATGAACACATTACAGTTAAGCCAAAATGGTTTGTAGATTAAAAAAAAAAAAAAAGAGTGGGCGAAAGCAGATAAGCTAATTAATGTGGACCCAGTCCAATGTAGAATTGCAATTTTGACAGTTTTGAAACAAAATATGTGGCTTAGAATTCAAAAACACAAATGATAAAAATGAATGAAGACACTAAAACAGCAATCATAAATATGATCATGGCAATCTGATTTTTAAAAATCGTTGACATATTTAGTTTTCAGATAATATGTTAACTCCCACAAAGAAAGGTATTTCAAACAAAATATAAGTAGTATGCCCTAAGTTGTAAAAGTTTGCTTGAGCTTGAGTACTTTATCATTGTTAAAAAACTGTATTGTTTCATAGTGAATATTTTAACATACATATTCCTTATCTTAACATGCAATAGTATTATCAAATTACCGTTTCCTCTCCTCAATCTTATATGCTATCCCACTTATCAAACTTCATTAGGGAAAAGGAGCCTACAGTCACTAAGCAAAGGGGATACAAATGGCTGAACTTTACAGTTAACTGGTTGAGTATTTATTTGAATTAAACATTTAAATGTACCTAATTAAATCATTAACCTTTACATTAAAAATTCTATTTCACACTGTGTTCTACTCTGCAGTCACTTGTGGTTCAGGTGTTACTTAATTAAATCTAAGACCAAGATATTTTTTCAGAGATCCACTATTAATTCACTTATTAGGAGACTATAAACATTCCAAATAATTCCCACATAGAATTTCCTATTACGTTATTATTAAACAAATTCCACTCTCAATAAAATGCCTGCTTAGTAATTTAACTAATAAAGAAATCATTTTCTATTAATTAAGAGATATAATTATAAAGTTTTCAAAGATAAGCATGATTGGGATTATAGAGTCTTAACAGTTATGCACTTTCATTTTTACTTTACACTCTGTTTCTATGATAAAATGTTGATTTTTAATGAAATTCAAGAAAATTTAGTTGAAGTGATGACATTTTATGTAGACAAATATTTATAAATCAGAATTTTTCTTCAACTATACTAAAATTCTAGATATCAGACTATGCTTACTATGTAATTACGTGGAGCTGAAAACTAATCTCTACAAATTGAACAAACAGAAATATTGGAATCATCTCTTTGCTTCTATTAAGTATAAAAAATAAATCTATATCTATCTATTGATTGACTGACTGACTGATCATCTATCTGTATGTTATCTTTCAAATTTCTAGTTGCTTTTTATAGAAACTTTTCCCATGAGACTTTATTACACCCTCAATCTCCCAATCACAAAAACATTTAGGAGAGATTTTTTTTCTTGTTGTTTCTTTATATGTTTTTTACATAGATAATATATACTTTTCCATGTCTCACAATGAAAAATAATTTACTTTAAAAAATAAATTAGGAAGCATTTTCTAAGTTTACCAAATGAATAAATTTTGAAAAACATAGTACCCAGGTAAAGTAAGCTGACAATAGAATAATCCAGAACAATAATATTTATTGCCAAAAATATACATAGAAGTCCCCACTCACAAAATATGATCAATTCTACAATATAATATGCCTAAAATATTTATTTTTAATGAAAACAGTATTTATAAAGCCCAGGTGGATGAAGGATAAGTGTACAAAGCACTTCTTTTCTTCATTAATTTTAAGAATTGTGAAAAAGAAATCCCCCAAATATGGAAAGAGCTACACTATAATGTTTTTATGTATCTATTGCTCAAACCTCGCAACTGGATGTAGAAAACAGAAAACTATTTCTCTTGGCTTTGGGTTCAAAAGGATTTGGATTCCAGATATATATTTATCTATGCCTGGTTTATACCTTTATCCTTTGAATCTTGTAAAGGTAAGTGTTAAGATCTAGTTTTAAAAAAGCACCCTTTATCTTAAAACAAACTTGGTATTATTAGAAAGATTATTTCTCAGACACATAATTCATTTGAACAAAAACAAAGTGGAACCTGAACTTCAGGATTACTTGCAAGGCATCCTTGGAATGAAATGGTAAAAATCCAAAATAAATTTATTGAATTTGCAATATCTAAACTTAGATGAGACAGAATTGGCGAAGGGAAGAGTCACAGATAAAACTCACTTAAAAATAAAGTAAGTAAAAACTACTGTTCTTATCATTCTGAGCATTCCCTTAGAAAACTAATATAGCTGAGACATAGACCAATCCAAGAGAAAGTAAATGTATTTGTTTTATTTCCATGAATGGGAAATGTTTACGTTTTCCTGAACTTCTGGTCAGATGTTGTAAGTGAATATTGTTTATATGATTAGTCGCCATGGCCAACTAGCCATAGTATCTCTGAGGTACATTTAGAAATTATTCCATTCTATTAAGACATGGGCTTTTATTTATGACTTCATTCATTCATTTATTTATATTGAGGCATAATGTAATTCAGTATAATGAGGTAATAGTTTTAGTTTACAACATAATAATTGGACAACTGTATTAATTAAAATTCATCACAAAAAGTCTAGTTACTATCTGTCACTGTACAGTTACATTTATCTTATGATGAGAACCTTTAAGATTTACTCTCTTAATGTTCAAATATGCTATACAGTATTTTTAACTATATTCACTGTGCTGTACATTATATCCCTATGACTTATTTATTTTATAAATGGAGATCTGCACCTTATAACCCCTGCACTTATTTCACCATCCCTGTTACCCCACCCTCCTCTGCAGCCATAAGTCTGTTCTTGGTATCTATGAGCACGTTTTTTCTTTATTTTTCAATTTTTTTCCTTTATGAAAAATAGGTTAACATTTATATATTGACATAATATATATACTCCAAAATGTGTATTTTCTAAAATACATAGTTGTATATATTTCTACATACTAGTAATCAATATAGTCTGTGTGTGTGTGTGTGTGTGTGTGTGTGTGTTTTATCCTTCGTGGTGATTTTTTCCTGGCACAGGTTATATTTATTAAAATATCTCTTCATATCTACTTTGAAACACACAGTTTGAAATCCCAAGTTTACATAGTTCTGAATGAAATAAGAAAATAATGTTCTAAATAAATTATTTGCATATTTTCATGGCCATGAATCAGGACACTCAACCATATGTAGTCTATAGAATTTTAACTATTATCATTATTTAGTAAAATTTTGTAATTATCTTCTAAGGCACTTTATATACAGGATCATTAACTTTGACAAAGTAATGTATGTTCTAGCAATCTCATTTACATTATTGGTATGGACTCTATTTTTAAATGCTGTAGTTGGCACTTTCAACAATGTATATGTTCTTCATTTTCCATAAATGGAGCTTTATAGTATTTGTATAGTCACAGCTCAAGTGATTTGAAACAAATTATTAGAACAAGTATTAGACTCAATAAAGGAAACATTGAGAGTAAAGCAAATTATAATGGAAAGTTATTTAGTCTGTATAATAAGACTCCCAAATTTATATTTTCAATTTGGTACATGATATAATATTGATTTATTTCTTGGTTTAATAAGCAAAATAATTTTCTAACAACATTAAAATAGGTGCTGGGGGAAGATTATACACTGAACTCTATACATTGAAGTGTTATGGACTCCACCCCTACTTCCAAAGAGGTGCCAAAGAGATCCCTGGCACCAAGGAATACAAGTCCCATCACGCCATGAATCTGCCATGACGCATGAGTTTCTGAGTAGGGATTTCTGGGAACTAAGGGAGGAGTTAAGCAGCCTTGATTAGTATAAAACCCAAACATATATGGCCCTGCACGCTCTTTATTTTGCCTGCTTTCAGCATTGCTCAAGTGCCCCAGCTTAGACGGAGTCACTGGTAGGATACACTGACCAATTAATCCCCTTCTCTTCCTCTCTGGGATCCCCTTTTTTTCATTCCCTTTGTGAATAAATCTTTTAGTAATTTTTCTGTGTGTGCCTGAAGTTGTATCTTGGTCTAAGTCTTTTTGTTTCTTTTTTTTTTTTTTTAAGTGTGCAACTGAGGACCCACATCCAAGCCATCCCATTTTCTTCTGGAGTTGCCCTAAGCTAAGTTATGGGAATTCAAATATTAATCAGAAATGGTCAAAAAGTCTTAATGTTTCTAAAGTATACTTAGGGCAAAAAATATAGCAATACATAAATTGTAAGAAAAACTTTGGACATAAAGTTCTCCAGTATTGCAGAAGATGAGAAAACAGTCTTTTCTAGAACTACTTAGGCAAGATGCCTTTAGATTAACCTTTAAATGTAAGGTCAATTTCACTACTTACAGAGAAGCAAAAAGGATTATAATAACAATGTTAAATAGAACAGTAATAGAATCTAAGGTGGTAGAATGTTTTAACAAAGGTAATTCCATTCATCTGAAGTAGAGAGTATGTAGTAGGAGAAATTTTTTTTGAATAAAGTAAATGTGAGAGGAAATGAAGTTTTAATGTAAGTGCTTAAAAAATGTCAGGCACATAATAGAATAGAATATATTAAATAGAAATAAATTAAAAGGGGTGAGTTAGGGCCTCCCAGGTAGTGCAGGGGTTAAAGTCTCAGCAATATCCACCAGCCACTGTTAACACGAGTTCAATCCCCATCCAGGGAGTTGACCCACATGCCACAGCACATCTCTCCTGTCTCACCCACTGCTCCCCTCAGCAGTGTATTTCAGTAGATCCCCTGTTCTTCTCCCCACTCAGTCTGTGGTGAATCCTCTAACACCCCCACACCTCTGGATGGCACCCAGTTCTTGTATGCATAAAGAAAACACATATTTAAAAAATGATAAAATAATATTAAACATGTATTATTTATGATTTTATGGGTTTAAAATATTTCATAGAGTTATGAAACAAAGTACCTTTGAACATTTAATGAAAGTTGAAGCTGAATGACACATTGGAAATGAAAACAAGTAAAACATTTGAACATCTGAGAATAATTTAAAGGAACAGACATGAGTTTAGGCATATAATGAGTTATTATATACTAATGATGGAATAATGGTGGGGTATATATAAAATATACATAAGTATATATGCAATCATATATATACACATAATCTTTATATATATATAGATATATAGATATAAAGGTGTTATATTTATAGAATTGTTGAGGAATTATTTCAAGGCTTGAAGAAATATATAAACGAAAGACTAGAAAATTCAATGTTTCAGATGTATAAATAATCTATGAGGAATATATTGGATCCAATATATAGTAAGAAATTACTACCAGATCCAAGCTATAGAGAAAACAGGAACCTAGTTAGGGCTTCTGCATGATAAAGTGTTCCTTCATTCTTTTTAAAAGAGATTTGCATCTTGAAATATACACACTAATTATTTGCTTCACCCCAAATTATACCATTATAAGCAGCTTTAAATGGAATATAATTTATATTGCACTTTAATATACATGTTGTATTAGGAGTTAGACAATCACATCAATTATTCCAGACATTCTTACATTTTACTTTTAGAAAACTTCTAAGTTGAAGTTTAATTCTACTTTAGAGGTATGCATTAAGAGATATTAAACATGTATGTTTATCGTATTTTGGGAGGTTTAAGAAATTATAATTTGTAAAATTAGAAAAAACATTAATTTTATTACAGACCATTTCCCCACATCCATCAATAATTTAAATGTAAATTATAAATAACACATTTAAAAAATAGAAAAGTGTATGCAAGTCTCACTTTCCTTTATGATTGAAATAGCTTAAGTTATGAAAAGTTGTGTATGGATGTGTATGTGCCTTTATGAAAGAAAGAGAAAGGGAAAATAAATAAATTACTTGATCAACCAAAATTAGAGAGCAAAAAACTTGAAATTTTCCTTAATATCTGCCCAATTTTAAATACAATGTGTTTTGGGCATGTTGTTTGGGAACCTGTTTGAGATTTTTTTTTTCACTAAATATTGGAATAGGTTTTTAAATTTTTTTCTGACATTTTCTTTATAATTTTTCCTAATTTGAATTTAGAAGATATAAATATATTACTTTCTACCTTCATTTTTTCTATTCACCCATTCAATGCACTTGAGCTTCTGTTTATAATCTAAGTACTACTTTAGAAAAGATAACAGCAAAGAACAAAGTAGATATGAATCTATTGTTTTCCAGGAGCAGTATGATACCCAAATTAACCTTTTTTCACAAATGATGTTATTCCATATTATGCAATGATATTGAATGTAAATTTTCATTGTGCATATTACACATATAAAGATAAAAGATATATAGAAGAGTAAAATATCTTTTTATTCTATTATAATATTCTTTTTAATACTGGATCACAAAAGAAAAACATTTTAGGTAGCTTCTGGATCCACTATTGAAACTGCCAAAACACAATGATTACATTTGCCTCCTACACATGGTTTATAATGCTGTGCCCATATCAAAGATACCAAAATAAAAATCTAAGATAATCAAAATAAAGTACCTATTTAAGGATCAATATAATAAGATAATCTCTCTACAAACCATATTAAGCTGTATCAACTTAAGCAGAAGAAAATCAGAAAACATCACAACCTTAAAAATTTTCTAGACATTGTGATTATGGGAATAGAATGTAACTCTTGGCTTGTTTATTTAAAGAGTATGTATTGACTCTGCTTAAAAAGATGCCTGGAAAGCTTACACAACTGCTCTGAAGCAGTAAGTTTTCAAGGTTTAGTAAGTATAACTTATAACACCAGAGAACTCAGTGCTTGGAGGCATTGCTGTTTGTGAGAGGAGTTGGTGGATTATGCCATTGAAAATTTAAATTTGGAAATTGATTATGGAATATCTCAAAGAAATAGCTAAAGGAACAAGTATTCAGCATAAGGAAAACTTTGATATTCTTACAATCAAGAGGAAGAAAGGAAAGAGGAGCAATTGAAAGCCTTGGAGGAAGAGCATGTGGTAGATGAGATCAAGGGTAGCACCCAGGAAAGTTCACTCCTAATATTCATCTCCTTGACTAGTCCCTCCCTCATTGAGAGTAGGATTTCCCACATGACTATCATAGCCCTATGGGAGACTAGTAGTTCTGCAGGGGGAAGAAAAGCAATTAAAGATCAGATAAATCAGGAGACCTAAAAACAAAACGCATTATTAAAAGAGAGAGATAACTTTGGCTTGGAGAGGAGAAAAACTTTGACATAAGAGAAAAAGACTGAATGAGTAAAGATACCCCAAAAAATACTGGTAGCTGGAAATAAGGAATGTATGCTATTTGACATGAGTCTTTTGCATACCATGAAAGTGATAAGAGGCAGAATTGGCAAGAGAACCTAAGGGGAAAGATTTGAAAAGCTTTGAGTGACACAAGTTAAGTCAATATAGAATTAATTTTAAAATGCTAAATAATAAGCAGAAAGATTTGATGAATCCACATTAGACTTAGCAATAGGATTTTATGATTATTTTACCACAAGTAGTGCTGAGCAGAGCAAGAAGGAAAATGCGGTGGGTCAGGATCAGGCATGACACTCAATAACCCGGGGACGACTCTGCCACAAATAAACTTTTCTTTCTATTTTTATGACATTGTGTCCAGGCATGAATCACTGCACATTTACATTACTTTGAGTTGTTGAGCTTCTTGAATATATACATCAGTACTTTTTATTTAGAACTTGGGGTGGCTACCATAATTTTCAAACATTTCTTTCCTGCTCCTTTCTCATTTTCTTCTAGTTTGGTACTCCCTGTTAGTGTATTTTGGTGCACTTTAAAGTATCCTTTAGGCTCTGTTCATTTCCCTTTATTTTCTGTTTTCAGATAGCATTATTTCTATTAATCTATCAATCTACAAGTCTTCTTGGGAGGGACCCAGCGCCCCGCCCAAGTTAACTCTAGGAGAAAGCGAGCTGCCAAGTGAAGACATATAACAAGGAAGGCAGGTGGGCTCAGGGACACATAGGAGGGAGTATGTGGAGGAGGAGGCATGCTTGCTTCTGGACTTTGGACTTGGAAGACACGGGGGAGTAGACCCATGGAGAAGAAACATGGAGAGACATTTGGAAGGAACATGTGGAGAGTCTGATGAGGGCAGCTGTTATCTTGATTTATACTTTGCTTTTGCTCCTTTTCTCCCAGACGTGCCTGGTCCTTTTAGCCAGCACCCTAAGATTCCCCAGCAAAAGGCGCCTTAGACTTGTGGCCTCCTTTCAGGCCTCCGAAGACCCACGTTGGGCTGCCCCTGTTTGGCTGGAGAGCTACCCACAAGGGAATGGGTAACTTTGGGTGTTTCACTGAAAAATATTATTCTTTTTTTCTCCTTTCTCTTTATACACACTAAGTTTATTAAAGATCTTTTACATGAAGTCTCTTTTGTCTTTGTGCATAGGGATTGCCAGACCTCTTTGGAGTGCAAGTTTGGGGGCCCCAGAATACCCCTCAGTCTGCCCACTAACACTTCAAGTGAATTTGACACCTTACTAATTAGACATTTCAACTCCAGAGTTAACATTCATTCTTTACTAAAATATCTAGCTCCAATTATTATCTATTTCACCATCTTTATGCCCTTCTTCTTTAAATATGGTTTCTTTAGTTCTCTGTGCAAAATCACAGTCTGTTAAAATTGTTACCAGATTCCTCACACGCAGGCACTGTGTTGACTGCTATTTTTTGTGTGGATGGGTGAAAATCTCCTGCTTCTTTGCATGGCTCATAACTTTTGTTGAGAAATGAACATTTAACATGTTGTAGATAGTCTGGGTACAAACCTCTCTCTGAAGGTTATTTTTATTGTTGTTTGTGACTTGCTGAGGCTATTTTAGAGAAATCTATTTTCCTTGCACTATGAGATCTTTTCTGTAGCTTTTACAGAGGGCATAGTTTTCCCAAGATTACAGTGATTTTTATTCTCTCATGGACTGTCTTTTCTCCTGATCTCTTAAGCTGCCTGTCTCATCTCGTTGGAGGCGTCACTGATTACTAGTTGCTTCCTCTATTGTTTACAATGATGACCTGGAACTTACCTTCCTCTTGAGTTTGATCAAGTTATATTCAGGTAGGGATATTTTTTGAAGCCATTTCTTTGAGGCATATTCTGAACTCAGGAGATCCCCAGTTCTCTCTAGCAATCTAGTTGACCCATAGCTTCCCTTGTTGTTCTTAATTAAGAAGAGCAATCACTTACAAGACCACCTATCAAGAGCTTTAACTTCTCAATCCATTTCAAATAAAGTCAGTGTCTTTGTAAGGAGCTTCAGAGCTTTCTTTTCTTCTGGATTACTGCTCTCGTTGGCAAAATCTGAGTCTTTTCTCTAGGTGCCAAGTTACACATGCATCTCAGTGAAAGGAGTAGGAGCATCACAGCACAGTGAATGGGCACAGTGAACATTTTCCTGCCCTCACTTACAAGCAGCTGCCTTGGATTACAACTCCCAGCACCCATGCTGAATTGGGGGCAGGTGGGAAGTTCGGTGGACATGTATTGGAGGTGGAATGAAGAAGGGGAGAGAGATGCGAGGAAGAGACACATATGAAGGAGATACACTTGAAAGATAACTTGGAAGAGACACATGGGTGAGAAATACATAGAGAAGTTGTTCCATATGAGACCATAATGTTTGGGCTGAGACATAGCAGCTGTTATTTTGACCTTGTGGTGGCATTTATGGTACATTTTGAAATTTCCTTCTGTCCCAGCTCTCTGGGCCGAAACCTTTTCTTGTGATCCCCCCACCAGAAGGTACTCAGGATTTGTGCCTTCCTTCACTTAGGAGAGGATGGTTTTGTTTTGAGTGTTACTGAAAATATATTATTTGAAATCCTTTCTTCTCTGTCTCTATGCACACTAATTCTTTTAAAAATCTTTCACTATTGAGTCAGTTTTTTTTGCTTCTGGAAGCACAGATGGCCAAACCCCTTAGGATGTGCATCCCTTAACAGTTTGGGGTCCCTGTGTACCCCACAGTCACGGCCTTATGGCAAATGTGGTGATCCCTTTAGTACTGTGATTTCTTCTCTGAGGGGGCCAAGGAAGGGCAAGTAGAGTTTCAGTGTTTTCAACCTGTGTACTTTGGAGAGGACCTCCTCCCAATGGAAAGAGGTGGGGTGAAGGAAAGAAACCCCAGATTCTAACCACATTCACAAGAAATGTAGCCTCTTCAATTTAGGAGAGGATGAGGAAAGCTGAAGTCTTGCCCCTCCCAGTAAGCTGTAGCAAATCTCCACTGAGAACTGATGGAATCAAGGTCCCATCTTTTGGGTCACATCCATCTGCAGTAGAGCCTGTCTGTGTAGCTGAGCTGGGGGGCGTGGTCATAGAGGGAGCAGATCATGTATCAAATGTCACAGATCTAGCTATTCGTACAGAAATTTCATAGATTTAATTGAATGAATGTTTCTTTACTCGTCTTATGCTTTTTGGACAATTTCCAAAGACTAAATGGTTATTTTTTATAGTCTTCACCAGTTTTGCTGGGAATTGGATCTGTGTGTTCCCCAAAAGACTAACAAAGCAGAAGTTGTATTATCAGGAAAAACCCTTAAAAGCTATTTAGAGCTATTAAGGGTCAAGTTCCAGCTCAAACTGGTTAAACCTTAAAGCAACCTAGAGGATCCAGGAAGACCTAAAATTGCCTTAGGTTTATTAACATACATTTGCATAATAAAATCCCCACCAAGGGGGTGCTTAGCTGCCATTTTTCTGAACACATGATGCACCACTCAGAAGCATGATCTGGAAGTGAAGCTCAATACACCTGTACAACCAAGACTCCAGAAATTCACCCCTCTCCCTCCCCTCCAAATAAATACCTATAGTTTTATAAAAACCCTAGCTCCCTCAGGCATAGGACACAGCACCTTGGGAGCAATCTCAAATGTCTCCTTTGATTCAAGTAACATAACTCTCTCTGTCATGAACCTCTCAGTTGACTGGTGGGTGGGATGACACAGGCCTAGCAAGGAGTCCTCCGTGCTTGGTAACATACGAAGTTTGCAGGCTGCCAGCTGGGAAGGGGAATACCCACATTCTGGAAGTCAAGCTAACTAAACTCTTATTACAACTGAAGAGGTGGAAGAGATGTTGTTTCAACAAAGAACAGGATTTCCGAAATCGTTGTAAAGTTGGAGAAGGCTCGATACAGTAATGACTTTTTTTGTTTTTTTTTTAAGATTTACTTATGCATACAAGCTGGGGTACAGGCCAGAGGCATGGGGCTGCAAGAGGGTTCAAGAGAGACAGAGTGGGGAGCAGAAGAGCCGGATGGACGGAAATACACTGCTGAGGGGAGCAGCCGATGAGGCAGGAGAGGTCTGCGCCACCAGGGAGGCCCATTAGTAATGAAGTTTATTTTAGCATCTGCTCAAGTATAAATTTTGTTTCCTAGCCCCTCATACTGAAATAGTAAGGTGTGTGTGTGTGTATATCTATATATCCATATATATATATATATATATATATATATATATATATATATATATATATGATGAACCAATGCCATTTGCTTTTTAAGTCTACTGAATAAATTATATATATATATATACACATATATATACACACATTAGATGAACCAATACCACTTGCTTTTTAAGTCTACTGAATAAATAAATGTATCTAACTAAAATCTGGGCAGGGTTAATGAACAGTCTCTGACCTTGATCAATGCTCTAATTTCTAGCATGACTGAACTATAATCCTTTTCATCAAAATATGCTGTGTTCCAACTAAACTTGTAATGTATACTAGAATACTTTATCAGTCTTAACAATTGCTATCACACATAATAGTGTAACCTTTTGTCATTCATATCTGTCAGTTTCATATTGACAGCAATTAAACTAGGTCATCTGTCCACTGCTACCAGGGATAAAAACCCATTTACTATGTTACACCTCTGAAACCCTGTTACTTTTGAATGGTGACATATTTTTTATATTTGCAGATGGATGTGTGTGTAAATGTGTGTGTGTGTGTGTGTGTGTGTGTGTGTGTGTGTTCTACAACTAAAGCATGGAAATGCTCAGTGGTATTTGCATGGTGTTTATTCAAGAACCAACTTTATATATGTGCATCTCTGCTCACGTTCTGAAACTACTAAAAAATAATTCCAATTATATTTAGCAATTTATTCTGAAATCATACCCATGACTGTGCAGCCATCTGATGTGATATATTGACTTTAGCCTATCTACTGAAATGTGACTGAGTTTATTCAGTTGGATATCAGAATACCTGTTACAGTATATTTACAGTTCATTTATTTCTGTGCTGTCATTGGTTTGTGATTGGCAGGTCCATGGCCACATATACAAAAGTAAATCTCAATTCTCTCAGTCGTCTGCCCAGAGTATGTAAAGAATTAGAAAATGTTTGGTATTTAACCTACTTTTTCCCTCTAAGTTTAGGGATATTCGTGGTCAAATTTAAACTTAAACACAGTACATGTGCACACACTGGAAAAAAAATTCTGTTCTTACTACATATAAACTTTCCTAGGCTATTCAAAATAGAAAAAAAAAAAAAAAACACATACACACAAACCTAACCAGCTTCTGGACATGACAAAATACACAAAGCTCCATTTAAGAGAAAGGGAAGAAAATATTTGGTCTTTAACACAAACTACCTAAATTATAACACTCCATATTTAAGCAAATATGTTACACCAGAAAAAAAAAAAACATGAAAGTAACTGTATCTAGGTTAGTGATATTAATAATAATATCTGTATTAATAGGGAAATTAGGAAAATAAGAAACAAAATTTAAACAAGTAACATGTTTCCATGCTAGCAATTATGATGAAAATAATGCTTAACAGATCTCACTTTCCTTACTAATTATGCAAATTACAATGCATATCCTGACTTACAGAATTTTAGTGGGGGTGGGGTGCATATTAAATAATGCCCATTAACACAATCTGTATCCTAACAAATACAAGTATTTTAATGTCTTTTTATTATTGTTGCAACAATAATCTAGTAATCACACCCTGTGTGATGCATTATGCCTAGAACTGCTCAGATTCAAGGGCACGTTACCACACAGTAAATGTTTAAAGAATTCTGTGTTAATGACTGCCAGCACCTTTGAAAGTGACAGCACTGCTTTAACAGTGACACATGACTAAGTATATTTTCTGACCTGAATTTACATGTAAAAATGGTGTTTTATTTCTATTGAAAAGAAATTTTACTGATTTGCTTTACAATACCATATAAACTTCAGGGGAATAACTTTCTACCTTGACATTTATATGTCTCACTGCACCTACCATCAGTTTTAGCACCCTTCACACAATCATATTCAACCCTTCTACCCGTCCCTCCTGCCACCTTTCCTCTTTCCCTTTCCTTTGCCCTTTTCCTCTGGCAACCACAATATTTTTCAGAGTATAAGTCATTTTTCTTGTATTTTGTTAGCTCTCTTGGCTTTTATATTTATATACACATATGTGTGAAGCCATTCAATATTTGTCTTTCTCCTTTTGACTTATTTCCTGTAGCATAATCACCTTAAGACCCATCCAGGTTGTCACAGATGGCAAGATTTATTTTTTATACCTGAGTAGTATTCCATTGAGCATATATGGTATATATACCATATTTATTCAGCCATCAGTCAACGGGCATCTAGATTACTTCCTGTAATTGACTATTGTAAATAATGCTACCAGGAACATAGGAGTGCACATATCTCTTTTGAATTGTTGGTTTCATTTTTTTTTCAGATAAATACCTAGAAGTGGTATTACATGAAAATTCTGTTTATATTTTTAAGGACTCGCCACAACATCTTCCAGAGATTGCACCAATTTATACCCCTCAACAGTGTAGAGAGTTCCTTAAAAATGGAATTTTGAAGTTACAAGGGAATCCAAGAGAGTCCATCCATTCACCTTCATTTAGTTCATTGTGATCAAATGGAGTAAAGAGGATTTGCTTATGGTAATAAATCTGTCAGGAGAAGAAGAGAAATTAGGATAAATCTCAAAATATTCTCATCAATTCTCTTTTGTATTGTGTTACTGTATATAAATACAGACTATTTTAAGAGTTGAATTAGTTGAACTACTAGTTCTCATGTTTCTATATTTCGTGTTTACAACTTTTCTTCAAGGGGATTTTACTCCTGTGATTTACTCAATCAGATAAAATATCTGCCTCCCAGTAGAAGCTACCATTGTGGAAGTGTGAGAAGTTTGATTACTGATACTGTTTAAAGACTATGACACTTTATGGAGATTGAGATTATAGATATTTAAAGTTGAAAAAACTACACAAAATGTATTCTCAACAGGAAATCCATTCATGAGCAGCCTTAGCTAGATAAATAGTTCCTTGAATAGTGGAAATGAAACAACAGATAGGTTTAAGACTTGGAAATGCAACTGTTACTTAAAGATGGAAGATATCAGTATAGCCAAACATGACTACTGTACTATATTACTACACCTCCTATACCTTCCACTTTTACTATACCTATAGCTTCCACTTTGTTCTCTTTAGTAGAATAAACAAGCAAAGGATGATATGAGAAGAAAGGCATCCCCAACAATTTAAGATCAAAAGGACTGAGCAGAAATGTGGTATAGAAAAACAATGGACTAGTTTCAGGTACAAAAAAAGAAAAAGAAAAGAACTGTTTTGTCATTTGCTACATGGATAGAACTGGAGAGGCTTATGCTAAGTGAACTAAGTCAGAAGAAGAAAGGCAAATACCAGATGATTTCCTTCATGAGTAAAATATAGAGAAACAAAATAAAGGAACAGATAAAACTAAACAAGCCCTAGAAAGAAGATGACAGAATTGAGGCAACCATCGTGAGAGAGAGGGGCAACATAAGAGACAGGGAATCCAGTGGGCTAAGATGGAAGATCACGGGTGCTCTGGTGGCAGGTGTGGAGAGGTAACTGACATTGAAGAGATGAGAACCTGAATCATACCAGCTTTGTAAACCATTATCGCCTCAACAACAGGAATAATAATATAAAAAGGAATGTTACATATTTATTTGCACTGAAGTAAAAGAAGAAAAAAAAGGTTCACAGTAACTATAGCAATTATATTTATTAATTTTCCAAGTTTTTTTTTAGAACTTTTTAAAAGACTTATTTATTTATGCATTCAAGCTGGGGTGCAGGCCAGAGGTGTGGGGCGGTGAGAAGGTTCACCGGAGACAGAGTGGGGAGCAGAACAGGCAGATCGACTGAAATACACTGCTGAGGGTAGCAACGGGTGAATCAGGAGAGGTCTGCCACGCCATGTGGGAATCTCTCTAGCCAAGCATCGAACTCACGCTGCAGCTGCTAACAGCTCCAAAGCACTGTGCTTAACCCACTGTGCCACCAGGATGGCCCAATTTTCCAATTTTTCTTAATAATCTAGACATACTGAAATTCTCAAGTATCATTAAGTGTCTGTTAAATGCCAATCTATATGGTAAAGATGAAAAGAATAAAGGGTACTCTGTTAGGACTCAAAGCCTAGTGGAGACAGGGACACACAGGTAAATAATCAAAGCTACTAACTAGAGTTTAGGTAAGTTCATAAAAATATGAATCATTAAGCTTGTCTCTTGTGGGAGGTAAGAAAATACTAGAGAAAGAATCATTTGATCTTAGTATTTAATGTGACTAGAATTCTTTCGAGTTAAGGAAAAGGGGCATTTTTACACAGAATGAATAGCATGTACCTAAGTGTAAGCTTAAATCAAGCAATTTGGCTATAAAGTTTTTTTTTTTTTTCCCTTCCGGTAGCAACAGTAATGAAATAAGCTAAAATTTTGCTCAACTTTCAGTTCATAATGAATTTTTAATCAAAAATATATTTCCTGGTTAAAAAGTAAAGTTTTTAACAATAAATGAAAAACAAAAGCCTTTGTAGAGACAGATTCAAGTCAAAACTTTAGAAATTTATCAGGCTACAAAGGCAGACATCTAACTAATAGTACAATGCATAAACACCACTCAATTCCTTATAAAATTACTCTCTAAAATTCTATATAAGGTTAATTAATTCCAAAATGTGTATAGTATGTACATAATATTTACGCAAATTTCTGGGTAAATGTATATTGCAGAATTTGTTTGTAAATCCCACTCTTAGAAACCTGTTATTGCTTGTTTAATTTTCATATAATCATTTGAATTAATTGAACAATGCTTTATCAATATTCATTTCATTATAGTTTATGATTGACTATGTAGTTTTCCATTGTTAATGAGTCTAGAAATTAATCAAGATTTCTAAGAAATGTATGCACTAAAGCATTTCTTTCCCATTTCCCAACAGTAAAATAAATGCTTAGAGATTACTACACTCACTAGCAAAACGTCATAATGCTGCACTGAAGACTTAATCTTCAAAACTTAATCATAAAAAACTTAATTTGATAGAAAATAAATTTTCCTTATGTGTCAAATTTTGTGGTGTGTTAATAGATTCTACGGTAAAGAATACTTCACATTTTGTTTCTTCCTTTGCAAAAACTAGATACAATAAAGTCCAACTTGAATACCTGTGCAAACAGCATGTACATATTCATATATTAATATAAAATAACTTCCGGGCCTCCCTGGTGGTGCAGCAGTTGAGCGCTGCGCTGTGGAGCTGTCAGCCGCGCACGATGTGAGTTCGACGCCCAGTTGGGGAGAATCCCACATGGTGCGGCAGACCTCTCCTGCTTTGCCCGCTGCTCCCCCCACACCTCTGGCCTGTACCCCAGCTTGTATGTATAAATAAATAAATCTTTAAAAATATATATATATACACATATATATATATGTATATATATATATATATAAAATAACTTCCATGCGATTTTTCAACTTACTTAACACACCATATGTGTCCTTGTGTTTAAATACGCCTTCTGGAATTTGGCTTCCTGTTAATCATTATGTTTTTTTAGGGCAATAATAAGATTTTGTTCTCCTGTTTGAAACTATGCATGGCAATTTTTACTGGTCAAATTTTATTAAATACGCTAAGATAGTTATTCAAAAACTTAAACAAATATGCTTTCATTAAAGCAATGTTAGGATGTCCTTCATTTAAAATATAAGTATACATCAAAATGTATACTGTTAACACCAAATATTCCAGCCAAGGTCACATCATCACTATTACTGCTTCAAAATAGAAAATTTTAAATAAAAAAAATAATTACCCCTATTCATCAAGAAATAAACAATAGTAAAAGTTGGTGAAGATGCCAGGTAATGGGACCCTCAACCACAAATTCCTCCTGTTATCATTCATGATGCTCTATGACCCACACAGCCCTGCTGGCAGGTATCCTTTAAAAATTTCAAAAAAGCCTTCCATCAGTTTCTAAATTGTTTGTTGATTTTTATCATTACAAGATCATTTCTTGAAGAAAAACCAAACTAAGCCACCACTTAATATCTAGTGCACAGATGGTGTTTCATTATTTATTCTCTAGCACTAAGACTTGCACTTTTATCAGTCTTTGCAGATCAACAACTAGCTTTAGCATTTAAATATCAACTTTATGACTAATTAATATTTTGAACTTGGCTTTAGAAACAATGTCATTTAGCCTTAGTTTCTCATCTGTAACAGGGTAATAACAGTTCCTGAAAGCAAATGGCTATGCTTTGAGAATGTACTATGGCTCCTTAAGAGGAATATATATATCTTTTGAGTAACAAATGTTTCACGAAGTGTTTTCTATCTACTCTATGTCACCAAACACCAGATTTTTCATTTAAATAAAAGAAGCAATGGGCATATCTGTATTGCACAAAATGTAATGTCAGATGCATATCTCATATAATTAAATTAACTAATGTGTTCTGTGGACATAAATGGCAGGTAGTGCTAGTTGTTGGAAATAAAATGAAAACTGTCTCAGACAAAAGAGGAATCCTCTCCACCATTTTTACTTTGAATCTGTGAAAATGCTAATTTTTCAGAATAAAGTGGAGAGGTTCCACATCTGTTTTCCAATTCTTTACTCCAAGGAATTTTTAATATTAGCATTCTGCTGGAGTTTGAAAAATATTTCCTCGGGTATATATCTTACTATGTTCAACTAAAGCCAAAGCCAAAGATATCAATCTAAGTTTGCCGGGATAGAAATAGAGAGAATCACTGCTCTAAATAAAAGTACAGCTTTAGGAGATCTTAAGTGGAATTTATTTTAAATACTATTTTAAATGACATAATGGAGGAGAACACAATCTAAATGACTCTAGGAATTAACTTCTCTTTCATGAAATAATAGAAACAGACCATATAGAACAGAAAATTTTCAAAATAATCATTTCACACATAAAAAAAAATATTTACACAGTCACAAACCAGCTAAAGACAACAGTAGAATATTTACTGTAGATATGTGATTTATAAATTTAACTATAAGCAGATCAAAGAAAAATAGTGTTAATACAGACTAAATCATTCTGTCTTCCACAGTAAATCTAAATCTAATGGGATTAGATTAAATTTTTACAGATGATTTACCCCAGAGAATAAAAACAAAACTGTGATAATTATATCTTTATAAGCACCAACTCCATATTCCCAGGACCCCATGTATCACCAGAATAACTATATAATCACTCCTTCAAATACAAATTTTAATTTTAAACACATGAACTAGAAGAAGAAAAATATGCAAGAAAAGAGAGAATTAAGGTCTAAACAGTTAACTGTCAAGAAGATAATCAGCCTGGCATTTTGATCAACAGAGGGAAGGAAGCCACTGTGTTGGCACAAAGGGCTGCAGATCTCTGCAGATTGCACAGTGCTATAAAACTGGCATCATTCCTTTTTAGCTTTTAAAAGTCTTTTCAAGGTAAGAAATAAATTGTGTTCAGATCATTTTTGTCAGAACACTGCTTCAAAAAATGACTGAATGTTGCATTCTCAGCCCTACCACTGACTCTAAAGCTTGTTACAGCAACTGAGTTTGCCCAGTTCTGTCATTCAAATGTTGTCATTAGATTGTGATAGATGGGAAAGAATTTGGAAACTGTGTTCCTTTTTCTTTTAGATACTCCCTCACTCAGAATAGTTTTCTGTTTATTCCAGATGGGCATATCCAGTGACTTTTGTAAAGATATTGTTGTACTTAATAGCTGCAGTTTTCTCCTTCTCTCATACTCTTTCAGTATTAGCATCTCAGAGTTTAAATAAAAGTCACTGCTAAAACTAGTAAATACAATGATAGCACAGAGTTCACATTTTGTAGAGATGACTGCAGAATAAAGATATTCTTGTGGGTACAATGAGGCACAGTGCAATAGAAGCTTATGGCTAAAAAGTATACAATTTAACCCGGGTAGGTTGCTCTGTGGTTTCTGGCACAAGCTTTCTAGTGCCTTTCTTTCTAAGCTAGAATTTGACTGCCAAGAATCAAAAATTTACATGAACATAATCATACAAAAGTAACAGAAAAGAAATACTTTAGCTTCATAATGTGAGATGTATTCTCTTAATGATAGAGTGATAGAAATTTTATAGTATAAAAAAGAAAATTTATTACCAGTGATACTCAATGTACTTTTTCTGATTTTACTAAGGATAATGTCAGTACTACGAATCAATTACAGTACCCATTTTGGAATCCTAATGTTTTGCTATATACTATCTGCAACAGATGCATTTTTGCACAAAATAACATATGCAAACATACACATGAAAAAATATCAATACCTATGGAGAAACAGATTTGATGCAGACTGACTAAAAGAAACTTTGCAACAAGAACAATGAAGCTGATAAAGACAATAAAAGTGCAAGTGTAGATAAAATAACCTGTTGAATTACTTATAAGAAAATTTAAGAATTAGTGTCAGTATTTGCCATTTGAAAAGCGGTTAAGTAGCTTATAGACATGGTAAATAAGAAAGAGATGGTGCTACCTAGTTATGCAAACAAGTTATGCTATTTGTAAGTATACAAACAGCACAGAAAACATTAAATCTGTGGCCAAATAAAGACAAAAGGAAAACTTGGGGGCTGTTATGACATTGTGCCTAGAGCTGAATTTTCATAGGGTTTGTTGAGGCAGGTTGTTTTAGTGCTTTCTATTTTTAGCCCCTTTACTTGGGAGTGGGAAATATTTTTTTTGAAAATCATAGATACATAGATCAATGTCATTCTCCTTTTCCCCAGTCATCACTGAACTAATATGAACTACAGAAATAATTCACTGCAACAAAAGTGACTGCATTAATAAAAAATAGACTAAATCTATATTTACCTCTACTATTTTTTACATATTGACCTTGTTAGAAACACACCCCATTTTTTCAACACACATAATTTGTGAATCATTTAAGTCAGTAGAATTCTGAAAACAAAAATACCACTGGCTCATTTTAAGGACCTTTTTTATCCCCATTCCTACCTTTTCAGAAAACTGAAATGGTGATTTCATTTCTGGCCTCTGCTTCTGTTACAAGTTTGTGCTTTTCTCAGATTTCTATCTGATAATACGCCCCATGACCCAAAGTCCAAATTCTACTAACGAAGCACTAGTTCAAGTCCTGTGTTACACTATTCTTTTGGCCTTTATGATTTTTTTGTTTAATGAACTTGTGATGGGAGTTTCTGCAAGTCCTCAGCGCTCTTGTTTACATACAGTTTTCTACACACTTCTAATTTCAGGTCCAGTCAGCATTTTGAATCACCACTGTGAAGAAAGACTGCCTTGAGATTCTTAACATGACTGACTGGAAAAGGCCACTCAACTTACTCACTTTTCCTCATGTTCCAACTCATTTTTTTAAGGTCTCTGAAAAGTTTACTGTTATCTAGGGAGCAAAGAAATAGCTTTGGTTACCTTTTAAAGAGTTATCAGCTAAGATTACAGTGTTCCCACTCATCAATTTGCTTTTCCACGCTGATCTCTGACTTGAAATTTTCAGCTGTCTTGAAGGTCAGGTAGTGAAATAGCGCTATTCATTACAAGGAACATCACTCCTGCCCTTTGGTTGGGAGACCCTGCTGTTCCCCAGCTATGATGGCAAAGGAAGGGCAGGAAGGCTCCATCTGCTCTGACCTTTGTAAACTTCAGTAGAAGCAAGGATTAATGTAGAGCAGTTCTCTTCTTTTGAAGACAACTTGTTAAAGTTTCACAACCTAACAAGGTATCCAGATGTTGTATGTATTTAAAGACTAAATTTTAAAATATAATATAGAGATTATACAATCACCATAGCCTGAATTGTTACCAATTGAATAACTCCCATCTTCCAGAAACACTGGACTTAATCAGTCACTTTATATGCTGCTATCAAGGTAACTCAACTATTTGCTTTATGGCAGGCCTTCAGGTCTGACTATTCTCCATTTCTTTTTATACAAAGGATTAATTGCATTTTACATCTTCTGAGTGACAATTATTCTGATGAATTCCTTTCACAACTCATAGCCTCTCAAGGTGCAGCAAGGTGACGTGTTCTTCCTACAACATCAAAATCCAAACCACAGGAAGAACCTGACCTGAACTGGCTTTATAAGCAAGAACCTGAATGGGCATATGAGCAAGAAAGAATGTTTCATTTTATATGAATCTTTACATACTCTGACTCTCTTTGTTTCATCACAATAACCTACTCTACACAATATACTCATACTTTGGGTTAACACAATGTTTTAAGTCAAATATAGAAGCATCTCTCATTCAAACATGCAAGGTAGCTATTTAAAATATTTATGATTTTGGAATTAAACACTAACAACCAAACTTCCACATTTTCTTCTCCAATTTTGACAATTCCATAATATAAAATTCGACTCACAAATAGTCCTTTAATTTGCAGTGACCATTCATTTGCCTAAAAAATGGCTATAATATGTATCATAAAAAAGAACTATCAGGGACTCCCTGGTGGTGCCAGGGGTTAAGTCTCAGCCCTATGAAGCTATCTGCAGCCACTGCAGCACAAGTTCGATCCCTGGCCAAGGAGCTTCACACATGGCACGGCAGACCTCTCCTGTCTCACTCGCTGCTCCCCTCAGCAGTATATTTCAGTCAGTCTGCCTGTTCTGTTCTCCACTCTATCTCTGGTGAATCCTCTCACTACCCCCCACACCTCTGGCCTACCCCCCAGCTCTCATATGCATAAATAAGTAAATCTTAAAAACAAAGAACTATCACTTTAATCTTCAAGCTTGATTTATTCTCATGTACTTCATACCTGTTCATTGTTATCATTTACTCTATTTTATTCTTTGTGATTTTTCTCTTTGGGTTTGGAAACCTTTAATTCTGGTCAACCTTTCCAAATAGGTTTCCATTTAGTTTCTAAGTTGCATGTGTGTTTCCCTCTGATCTCCATTCTCTAGTTTACTGATGTTTTAAGTAGGTGACAGTATCTTAAGCATAAGTGGCTCAAATGTTTCAATGCAATGATTCTTTATATTATTCTTCCAGAAGAAACTGAAAGCATTTTTTTTAGAAGCCTTGTCCTTTGCTTTACCCACCCCTTTTGTCAAATTCCAGGATACAAAAATACCAATTCCATTATCAAACATTATATATTTTGAAAAAGGTTGTTTTCCCCTCAAATGTGACTATATAATGTATATGGGTACCTATAAAGTGATATCCAAGATAATAAAACTATTAAAGGAATCTAGGGCTTAAATTTTTTTTTCAAGCATAGTGTAAACAAACATTTTAACAACTGAGATTCAAAGGTGAATTCAGAATTCATTTACTGACTCCTTTTTTTCTAATAAAAATTATATGTCAAGAAGTAAAACTAACAAAGCCATATATGAAAGAATTCCAAATCTGTAAATTAAAATAAGTCTTAAATGTTTATTTCTTAATACAAAATCATCTGAGCGGCAAAATTAAGGGAGGAGGTAGCAAACAAAAATTATTCAACATATTAATCCATATCTTTGTATTAGATTCCTGTTTTATTTTGGTAGAAAAATCCACAGTTTATCTGGTTTAAATGGGGGGAAGGAAAGGAGTTGGTAGGTAATGTGTATGCCTAGTAGATTTGAGATAGAAGGAAATAAACAAGAAATCACCCTCATTTGAAGAAACAACAAATTGTGTGCAGGTATGTGCAGGATCAAATCAAAGATATGACAGTGTTATGAGCTAATATAAAGACTAAGAATATAGAAAGAATAAGAAAATGATGAACAAAGATAAATTACGTACCTAATATAAGTTAGAATAAGAGAAATAGGAGACACAACTACATCATTTTTATAGTGATAAAATTAATGTGTGTCACTTGTGGATTTAAATGCATATACAATTGTTAGACATTTAGGGCAGGGAAGGTGATGCTCAAAGAAAATTAACTGGTCAACTACATCCACAGTCCCCAAGAAACACTTGTCAGAGCTGGTAAAACCTGGGAAGAGCCCAGAAATACCTAGAAGGGAACGGCAGCACCCCATCCCAACCTACAGGTAGGCTGATAAAACCAGAGGAGAACAAGCATCCAAAGTGGGGAGAAATTCCTCGAAATAGGCCAGCTTCTGGATGATACAAGGCAGTTCCCTGAAACAGCAATTCCCCAACAAACACCAAATGCTCTACTCTCCCTCCAACCAAGGGAAGGGCTGAGCTGGTTGACACCATGGCAAGTGTAGCCAAATTCTTTCCCATGCTCCAACCTGCTACCAGGACTGATAAAACTACATCCCCTGAGCACAGTAAAAGGGGAAGCAATTTAGAAACTGCTGCCTGGACTTATAAACCAACTCCTAAGGAACCCTGCACAGTACACTCCAGGAAGGGATGGAGCAAGCAGCTCCGATACCCCCATAAAAGGGACAAGTCCCCCAACATTCCATTGCAATTGTTCTTTCCTGGACTCTGCACTTCTGGGCCCTCTCTCTGGGTGTACTTTTACTTTCTCTCAGAATAAATTTTGCTTTGATCTTGCAAAACACATGGATTTGAATTATTCTCATGATGTAGCCAAGGACCCCAAAATCTAGGAACCCCAAGACCCAACAACAGTCCTTGTGTTTGATAAGATTTAGAAAGACTACAAATACTAATAAAACTTGTGTTTCTGCTCCTAAATAGCTGACAAAACATCCAGTTTTAAACTGTATTCGATATATCGTCTCCTCTTGGAAATAAACCAAAATTGAAAAATTGAGAAACAAAAATTAAAAATGTCAACTTCAGAGAAATCAAGAGCTATCTAAAACTCTGAATGCCCAAATAGGTGGAGGAACTATTTCCAAAAGCTCTGAAGGTCAAACAATGTCAGAAAAACCTAGGTCAGCATACTCATGTTTATGGATCTTGAAAGAACTTACAAGTAAAGCACACTTTATCAAGTAAATACCCCAATGTTGCTTTAGCAACATTACCTTCAACAATGGAAATTAGTTGCAGACTAGCCTATGTATAGTTCACCTCCTCCCTAAGAACTTCCTTTCATACATTCCCAACAAAAAATGGAGATTAGTGTGATTAGTAACAGAGCAGGTTTCCACCAATGACAAAATATTTCAAATCCATTTGTAAATCCCTGTAAGTACATTAATGTCTTAGAGCCAAAATGGAGATTTTGGTATAAAGAAATTGGAGTGTTACTCAATTTTTCACTGACCTTACCAGTTGGCAGGAGGTTATAGGCAGCCACTGGAATTGCCAAGTTTCTTGAGTGAGAGCATTGAGGCAATTTTGTCTGGACTTTGATGAGGCCTCCAAGGCTGTTGATGCTCCTGTAAATATAGCACAAATGTCAGGTGGCCAAACAAAACTGAATGTATTAATCTCATTAATTTGTTGCTCGTGGTGATATTTTCAAACTGGCAAATAAGAGAAACACATTTTCTCATTGGGTTTGAGGTTTATGTTAATGTAGATTAGACACGCCATTCAAACCAAGGGCACAATGGACTATTTGTGAAAAACTGTTTTGGATCAATGAGAACAGTTAAGTAGGGTCGTGAAATAATTTGCCATTTGCATTCTGTTTGTTCTGATAATCAAACTATTTGCATAAATTGATTTTAAGTCTTTACTAGTACAAATAGTGACATTCTATTGATACAAGAATTAGGAAATGTTTGGCCTCAGTTTTTACCCTGTAGCTAGAGCAAATAAACTAAGGGTTGAGTTGTACAAAAAAAAAAAAAAAAAAAATTAAAATGTTAACAGGTTATAATTCATAAAGAGTCTTACAGGATATAGTGAGACATTAGGATTTATTCTAATTGAAATGAGAAGTCATTGGGGACATTTTAATATGATTAATCTCTTTGCTATGAAGAATACATTGGGAAAGCGTGAAAGGAAGGAAAACCTGAAGACTAAACTGGAATAAATGCATACATACGAGTAAGTAAGTAGGGGTTTGCTCAGTTTGGATGCTCTTTGTACAGCTGCTTTCACACTTATGACAGCCTCGGGCCCCTTGTTAGCAAGGTGTTTTACAACATATCAGATACTTAACTGATGTACTTAGGATAATTCTCTCTCAGTGCTGAAGTACCTGATTCTGTTTTTATAACACTTAAGCTTCTTCCCTCTGTGGACATTTCAAATATATGCAACTGCTAAACTGCATTTTAATCAGACACTAAACTTTAGTTTCTTCTAAATGTCTTGTTTCTGTGCTTAACCTATTAACAAACTGAGAAAATTGAATAAAATTGAGGAGCAACTTTATTTTCAAGAAAATGATACAGATTACAAGAGAAAAACACAACGTGTCACACTATCAGTCTATACATAAAAATTGCAATGATGTGTGAAAAAAGCAGTTGTAGAAATAAATTTTGAAGATGTACAAAATGATTCCTAAGTTTTCCTTCATTAGATAGGTTAATTATTTTTTAAAGCTTTATTTATTTATGCATACAAGAATTGGGGTGTAGGCTGGAGGTGAGGGGGGTGAGAGGATTCACCAGAAGCAGAGTGGGGAGCAGAACAGGTGGATCTACTGAAATACACTCCAGAGGGGAGCAGCGAGTAAGACAGGAGAGGGCTGCTCACCATGTGGGTCAGCTCCCTGGCCAAGGACTGAACTCCTGCATGGTGGCTGGTGATAGTTTGAGTGTGCTGAGACTTTAACCCCTGCGCCACCAGGGAGGCCCTAGATGGATTAATTTATTCAAGAGAATAAAGCCATAGTGAAATTGTGCCACAGCTATTTGGCAAGTTATCACTTCCATCCCTCCAGCTTAGATCCAGAGTGGTCAGTAAAATATTATTAATATTGACACTAAAAAATATTTATTATAAACCATCCAAATAGCTAAAATTCTAAATCTATTTACCTAAAAATATTTCTTAGTTTTTGGATAGCGATTCCAGTTGAAGGATAGAGTGTAATAAGCATCTACAAAGTTCCTACTCAGTATCTCAGTATATAACTTTTAAGAAAAAAAATCAGTCACTTAAAACAGTTTAACTGTAGCAGCAACACAGAATGAAGCCTGTATCAATCTAGTTTTTAATTTTAAAATTGTTAGAGAATTTTAAGATGGCAATGCAATCTTATACATTGTATAACAAAAGAGAAAAACTGTATAATAGTCCTAGAAAATTTTTTGTTTCACTCTATTTTCAACTCTTGCTACAAATTTGGACTGAAAACCTCAGTAAAAATTAGGAGCTGACATGGATAGCACTAAATATGACATAATTTAAAATTCTGTGATTAATAAAACAAGGAATCTAGAGATACATAAATGCTATGATGATAATGTAAAAGCACGAGAAATAGATTTTATCTTTCATTCACTGTTCATTTACATTCACTGTCTCAAGATCTGCTTGCATGCATGATTGATAAATGTAAAGCCAGATTTAAACTGTCTTCTGAATAAAATGTATTTAACTACACTTCCTCATTTTATAAAAAAAAAGTTGTTTTTCTATTAAAATACCACTAATAGATAACAATCCTTCAGAAATACATATTAAATAATTTTAGAGAAATACACACTAATCCTAAGTGATTCTCAAAAAAACCCATGAAGTTAAAAAAATAATGATCTTAAATTTTTTTACAGTACATTTCATAATGGCTAGTCCAGAAATTTGATAAGTTGTCTAATCTTAGATTTGAATGAAGAAAAACAACATATTTTTGAAAGAGAGGATTACTTAGGTGATAATAGTGATTTTATGTGTATATCTGAATAAAAAGGATAATTTTCCCACATCTTCCCAATTTTGTATGTGAACAACTTTTTTATCAGAAATTATTTTAATACAGTAGTTTTTTAGGCTACTTCATCAAAACATAGCAAATTGTATCAGAAAATATTTTTACAGTTGTATATTGAGATGTTTTATTGCTCAATTTTAACCACAGAGTTTGAAAGCTCAGTTCACTAAAAATCAATATTGATAATTTAAGACCTTATATAATTAAAACATCTTTTACCTAGACACTGTATTAAAGTCTTTAAAATTATTCTGTATAAGCTAATATGACATTGGCCGACATGGTCAAATTATCCATGGAGAGCTAAGCCAGTGATGGAGGAAGTAGGTGCTTTGGAGGTGCGTGAGGTGTGTTAACAGCACCTGAAGGATGTGATCCTATCGTTTTAAATCATATATAACATTGTGAGCCAATGTCACCTCAATTAAAAAAAATAAAACTACTGGCTATATTAAAAAACTATCATTCACATGAAGTAAACTAAAACAAAAATCGTTAGAAAATATTCAGATAAATTTTAAAAATAACCTTGTTTTTATGGATGCATTTTCTTCCATTTTATAGTATTCCCAAGTATTTATTCATGTGAAAGCAAAAGCTTGTTTTTTGACTTATGAACTTTGCTGATTTTATTTTCTTATTAAAATTATGGTATATCAGTCGGGATATGAGGAAGCATAAACAGGCAGAATATAATATTATGAAATGTTAATCATCTATTTAAGAAGAAAAAGACCAATTAGGAATAGTGGGGGATTGAGGAATTATTAATTGTGGGACCCTGATACCATGCCCACACTGAAGAATAAAGACTTGAAATTATAAAAGTATACAACTTGAAAGAGGGGCCCTACTGAGCTAAGACTCAGATCACTGACAAAGGGAAGTTGTAGTCGGCACAGATATCTCTGGGGGTCTGATGGGATGGGTTTCGGTGGGTGAACAAACCACATTTACTGACACTGACAGGAACAAGAAGCAAAGGGAAAGGAATGTGTGTCTTCTGTCCATGGTGATTTACTCTCCTTTTACAACGCTCAATTCATATAAGCTAACATGAAACTATCACCACAACGAAAACTATTAAGAGACGTGAGGCCCAAAGTTGAAAGACAGGTTAATAAGGAGCAGAAATGGGAAATAACTGCTAATTTCTAAGATAGTTCAGATTCTAGGAGTTCATTATACTAGACTATGAAGTAAAATGAACAATGGATAATTTAGTTGTATCAGTGCTGTTGATTAGGTTTTCTGGAAAGTTGAATCAGACATGGACTCTGATGTTCAGAATGTTAAGGTGCACTCTTCAAATCAAAACTAGCTCAAGCAAGGAAGAGAAAGTAGAGAGAAAGTGAGGTGAGATACATCCTCAGCCAACTCCATGGGGGCGAGGGGGTTGGAAGTAGCATGGTGCTTTAGCATTGTCCCAAGCAGGGTTATGCTGATGAGACTTTTATTTACAATACCAAGAGCAAAGAAACAGCCTAAGTGCCCAATGAGGGATGACTGGATTACACACACCCATACACACATGTAAGCATATGTGTGTATATATACATGTGTGTATACACACACACACAGACTCAATGGAATACAACTCAGCTTAAAAAAAAAAAAAGATGAAATCCTGCCATTTGTAATGATACTGATGGACCTACAGGGAATTATGCTTAGTGAAATACAACAGAGAAAGACAAACAAAAGGCAATTTAATTTATGTGTGGTATATAATGAAAGCAATAATAAAAAAAAAAACTTTTAGACTGGAAGATCAATTCCAAAAGGAAAGAAGTAAGAGAGGTGTGTAAATCAGGTAAAAGGGGTAAGTTACATGTTAAAGGATAGAAATGGTCTTTCAGTGGCGAACTTAATGTATTATATACAGACACTGTCTCATAATAATGCAAACCTGAAACTTGTATAATAATGTTATAATAAAATGTTAATCTAAACATACGGTTTGAGGGTCTCCTTGGTGGTGCATGGGTTAAGTCTCAGTGCTATCAAGTTATCACCAGCCACTGTGACCCAGCCCCCAGGCAAGTTGCTAACTTACATGGTGCAGACCTTTCCTGTCTCTCCATCTGTTCCCCTCAACAGTACCTCAATTCTTCTATGCATAAATAAACTTAAAAAAAATAAAAACCTGCAACATGGTTTAAAAATCGACACCATTCATAAGTCAGTTTTTAAGTCCTCATCTCTCACCAAATTATCAAACTGGCCGAGAATTTCTTCTCGATATTACGCCAGCAATCTTCTTCAGACCGGTATTCCTGTTGGTAAGTTCCTCAGTTTCAAGTCCACCTGCTGTACTCTAACAGAATTAATTTTCTGAAACACAGATCTGACCAAGGTATACTACTATTCAAATACCTTCAATAGCATTTCTTCTCATGAGAGTATTCAAATTTTTGATGAAAATGGGCTCAATCACTCTTTCTAGTATTTTATATAACATACATTACAGATTGCCTCTTGCTCAACAAGATATGATCCCTCCAAAAAAAAAAAAACCCTTCATTTTGTGATTATTTCATTCTTCAGTCCTATTTCACACATGCCTTGTGTTCTTCAGAGTCATCCATAAACAAACTTTGAATACCTTCCTTTCAAAACACATTGTTTCTTTCCCAAGCCTTTCTATATAACAGAACTACAATTCAACTCTTATTAAATGCTTCCTCCTATATGTTATCTTTTAGATCCTTAAGAGTAGAGGCATTGCTTATCTGTAAGAAGGTCTAGCTCTCACTGCATGGAGCTGTTTAGAATTCACTCATTCTTCCAATAATTATTTATGGAGAATGTATAATTACTAGTCATGTGTTCACAAATCAGAGAGTAGAAAATGAACGAAAGATAACAAGTCACTGCTTTCATCTAGAATCCATCCTAGTAGGAGAGACAAGTACTAATATATGAACATGTAGTTATAGGTCAGATATGGAAAAGTGCTATAAAGAAATAAATAGAAAGAAAATAATGAACTGAATTTATGAATGATATCAGCAGTTAAGACATCTTTCTATAGAGGTCAAATTGGTATGGTAATCCTTCTGGAACTGTGTCCCAATTGTGTGTCTGCTATTGTGAGTGATAGTACGATCACAAGTTTTATGACTACTGGGGATTTTGAAAGAGATATTTCAAATAGTTGGAATAAATCAGTAATCTCACAGATAAAATAGCACAGCAGAGTGGGCACAAACCAACAGGTCATAATGTTCTTCTACTATGGTAATGCCTTTGGTACTTAGAATACAGTATGGAAATAATGATCAAGTTACCCTCAGAATTTTTACCTCATGCTTCTATAAACTATGCTAGAATAAAGGGGTTTTAAAAACACGAGGTAGAGCAGAAAGCAGTATCAGAGGCTATGGGGAGAAGCTTTCCAAAGTATCATATGTTAAGAAAAAAGATATGCTAGTTATTTAAAATAATATCAGATCAAGATGACAGAACAAGAGATTCTCAGCTTTTATGCCTTCCACAGATTCATTGAATATACAGTCACATCTCTCTGAGAGAAATTCATTAATTAGTTGAATTACTACTACACATAGGAAAAATGAGAAAATATATTAAAAGAGGTAGGAAAATTAAAAGAGAAACTGGAAAAGTGGATTTAATAGATATCAGCAAAACATCTTAGAGATAAAACTTAGTCTGTATTTCTTAGAACATTTAAGAAGTGATGTTAGAATGAACAACACAAACATTAATTTTGAATGTGTCTCTTATCTAATACAGTATATTATGTAAGAAAATCAACTTAGAGGCTTAAAACATAACCATTTATCACTCAAC
>PVIJ01010724.1:0-58600 GCA_004024925.1 Scalopus aquaticus | reverse complement strand
CTGCCCCCCTCCTCCCTCCCACCTCTTTCTCTCCTCTGCAAAGCCCCCCCTCGGGGGCCTGCACCTCTGGGGGCCCCACACAGGCGCTCCTGGGCGCAGAGCAGGCTGCACCGTCTCAGCTCTGCATGAATGTCGCGGGGTGGTGGGGGCTTTTAGAACCCCTGGGGTCCAGGGCCGCCCCCAGTCCTCCCTTCACCCCTGTTTTCATGCATCGCCTTCAGGCTGTAGGCGCCTGGGGGGTGGTCACGTGGTCCTGACAGCCCCTCCCCACCCCCGGCCCAAGAGCCCTGTTCAGGGAGAGGCTGGAGGTTCATGGGGGCCAGAGTTCCCTACACCGCCCGCCTCTGGCTATGGGCAGCCACAAGGTGGACTCGGGCGCCGCTGACAAGGCAGGAGGGACACCCAGAACAGCCCTGGGGGGCCCCTCCTGCGCCGGACCCCACTGAACACAGCGACAAGCCTGCCCCCCGGTGGCCAACCGCGGCACTACGGCCTGGGCAGGAAAGGAAACACACCCCCTGTTTGGGGTCCTGGGGGCTCCCCCAGGGCCCAGGAAGCAAAGGAACAGGGCCTGCCGGCTCCGGGGGTGAGGAGAGGGACCTCGGGGCCCTGTGTCCCCTTTTGCCCTCCGGCGACCATTTCATCACGGTGCTCCGAGCGCCAGGGCCACGCCCGCTTCCTGGAGGGCTGTCTCCCGCGGGGACTTCTGCCCCGGTGCCCACCCGCGCCGGGCTCGGCCTGTGCTGCGCCACCCGGCCCTCAGCCCGGACCCCAGGCTGCCCGCTGCTCGGCGGTCAGGCGTCGGGGAAGCAGGGCTGGAGGAGAGCGAGGCCAGCGGGACCCCGCCCGATTACAGGGGTGCGCTGAGCTCCCTCCTCCGTGCCCTCTCCGTGGACAGTGCCAGGGTCCACGAGGTGTCCCCGGCGGCCACCCTGTCTTCCCGCAGGGCCCCGGTTGACCCCAGCCAGGCACCCCGGGGGTCTCGGAGCGACTCTCGCCCTTTGCTCTGGGCCTGGCCGGGGGACAGACGCCTGCCCTTGCTGGGGCTGCCTCTGCCTCGGCCCTGCCCGCGTCCCCTCCTCCGACGCCAGCGGGCCGTGGGCTGTGGCCACGGGGAAGTGCGGGAGCGAAGGGCCCAAGTGTCCGGACACTCACGCAGGGCCACCTCGCCCCCTCCTGGCGGACGCCGTCCCTCTCCTGCAGGACGGCCACCAAGCGCAGCGCTGCGCTGCTTCCGCCCCGCTGGGGGCCTGCGGCTGCTCCCGCTCTGCCCACACGCCGTGGACATGCATGTGTGCGCCTCTGTGGGGACTGGTGACCCCTCGGGGCCCACGGGGCGTGGGGGCCGCCAAAGCGTCTGCTGCGCAGCTGCCTGTTTTACTTCCCCCCGTGCACGGCCGTCTGGCCTCCAGCAGCCACCGCGGGGCCTGGGCGTGGGCGCACGTCCCTGGGGACCCGTGGTCAGGAGCTGGCGTGCTCGCTGGCGTCTGCGGGCCTTCTCTGCAGAGGCGTGTCCAGACCTGCTTCCGTCTCCACGGGCTGCTGGTGGTCGCGCCGAGCAGTGTGAGGCTGCTGTGTGTCCTGGCCAGTGGCCAGACCCCCCCCCCCGCCATGTCCGTCCGGCTGGGCTTCCGGTGGCGCCGTCTGCACGGGGGCTTCGCTGTGGCCCTTTGCTTGCCTGGATTTTGGTGTCAGCTTAAAACCCGTGGCCAAGACCAGAGCCATGAAGATGTTGCCTTGTGGGGTTTTTCCTGAGCGCTTATAGCTTGAAGGTCTGTGTTTGCCCTTCCCCGCCATTCGAGCTCATTTTGCGTTGGTGTGAGGTAGGGGTTCTACCTTGTCCTTGGTGTGAGGGGAGCCCGTGTGCTCCCCCGGGGCTGAGACAGGGAGCTCTCCAGACAGCTGCCCCGATGTGGGGTGAGGAGGGGCTCACCACCGCCTGGGCCACCCACCCGCCTCCCGCCAACACAAGGGCTGCTGGACCCCTGCCCCGGGGTTGGGGTTCTGCTGGTTCAGCCGCAGCCCCTCCCGCAGCTCGCATGACACGGTGCTGTGCGGCCCCCGCACCCAGGGGTGGGACGATTGCCCTCCGCGGCCCCACACCGCCTGCGTGTCCTCGCTGGGGACACATCTGTTTTGAGCACGGCTGTCTGTGCTCCTGCCCGAGCAGCGGGTTCCTTCCATCCTGGGCCTGACACCCTGATGGGCTGCGCGGTGACAAGCTGCTCTACCTGTTTGGCTTTCTTAACCTTCTCCCGAGACCTGTGGGGTTCGGAGAGGGGGTCCTTGGGTGGCCTCCGAGAAATGTCCCGCCAGAGCCCCCCTCTCAGCGCCACCGGCGAGTCCCCACAAGTTAGAGATGTTTGGTCGTTGCCAGAGGGCAGCTTTATTGCCAAGGGCAGGGGGGACAGGCTGCCCGGCCCGCGTGGGGGGCGCCTGGGAGGGTCAGGCTTGCTCCAGGAGCCGCCCGGGACCCAGGCCGGGGCGAGGCAAGAGCGGTGGTCTCTCGGGAGGCTCCTTCCTCTGCGGAGGTGACGGCTGCTAGAGCCCCGTGCCTGGGGCTGCGCCCGCGGCATCTCTCTGGTCTGCAAGCCCCGGGGTTTCTGTGGAGGGGCCCTCACCCCCATTCCCGCCTCCGCCCCCAGTTCCCGATTCTCCGGCTGCTAAGGGGCACGGGGCCCCTGCCCCCAGCTTCGGCCCGTGAGCCTCCCGGCTGGACCTTGCACTCGAGCCTCTGCCACTCCGTCCCAGAGTTCTGATTCTGAGCACGGCTGCTCTGCCTGCTCCTTCGCGCCCTGGCACCAGGCGTGCCCGGGAGAGGCCGTGGCCAAGCCGGGGGTGCGAGGGCCCCGCATCCCAGCCCGACTGGGGCTCACAACCCGCCCCGCAGTTCCCAGAGGGAGGGAGGGGCGCAGGCGGCCGGGGGAGCCACAGGGCCCAGCTCCTGGAGCTGCCCAGGCCTGTTCTCCTGGCCCCGGCTGCGGCCGCCCGGTCTGCAAACACGTCTCCCCTCTGCCTCTCGGCCTGCGGGTCAATCCACGGGCAGTGGGTGTCCACGGGAGAGCGGGGCTCACGCTGCCCCGCACGTGACGGCCGGTGCCCGCACGACAAGGGACAGCTGGCTCGCCCCTGCGCGAGCTCACAGCCGTGTTCCAGAACCACTGCCCGTCTGCCCGGCCGCCTCCGCAGTGTCCTCCCGCTGGGGCCTCCGTCCCCCACTGCCCGCCGGACGGCTCCCCGCCCCCTTTGCCCAGGCCGCATCCCGTCCGCATTCCCGGGGGCTGTGGGCGTGGCCCGGCATCCGGGCCACACAGCTCAGGGGGCGCCCGCTCAGCTGGCCGGGCAGCACTGGAGCCGGCCCTTTCCCTCGCTCGGCCCCACACAGCCGGACTCTCCCCGCCCTGCGAGGCCGCACCAGCCTCCGGGAGCTGGGCGTGGTGGGGCCGGCTGGCCTGCCCGCAATGGCCGCCAGGGCTGCTCCTGCAGTCGCCTCCTCTGTCCCTGCGGCCCTGGCCGTTCCCCTCCCCTGGGCCTGTAGCAGCCCTCGGCCCCGGCCCGCAGCTGCACAGGGGCTGGGGATGCGGCGGGGGAGGGAGGGACGGCCTGACTGGGCTTGGGGGCTCAGGCCGGGCCGCGGGCTGCCGTGGGGGTGTGGCGTGGGGCGGCCAGAGGGTGCGGGGGAGGCTGTCCGTCAGGCGGGGGAGGCTGTCCGTCAGGCAGGCCCCGCCCTGCACCTGGCCCTGAGCACCTTGAGGCGGCCTCTGTCCAGGCCCGGCAGCCAACAGCCCCAGGCCCCTCCCTCGGCGGAGCTGCGTGGTGCGGCCGGCACTGGCTGTCAGCTCACCCCAGTGGGAGGCTGCAGGCCCCGAAGGCAGGCCCAGCAGCAGAGGTGCCCAGCCATGGCCCAGCTGCAGCCCACGCAGGCCGGTGAGTGGCGTCCTTGGTCGGAGCAGGAAGTGCCCAAGGCCTGGGCAGGTGGACACTGAGCCGAAGCGGGGCCAGCCCTGCTCGGGGCCTCAGGCCAGGCCGAGGGGTGCGGGCTCCGGGACCCCGCTCAGCCAAAGTGGGCGGCGGGCAGGGGCTGGGCCTGGTCAGGGGCGGCTGAGGACACCAAGGACCTCCCGCGGACCTCGCGTTCTGAACTGGGCTTCCCGGCGCTGACCGCCCAGGGCCAGGCCCCCTCCCCGGACGGCCGCCCCCTGCCCGCCGGTCTCCCGGCTGTGGGGAGGGCCCCAGGAAAAGCGGGGCCACCCACCCAGGTCTGCATGCCCGGGGGCCCAGCACTCCCAAGGAGGAAGGGCTCCAGGCCGCGGAGCTGCGGTCGTGACCGGGGCTAGGGGAGCTGCCTGCTGACCCGGCTGTGCTGAGGGCCCGGGAGCTTCCTGGAGACGCCGGCGCCAGGTCTGCCCCCCGCCACGCTGGCCCGTCCGTGCTGTGGGGGCCCGGCCCTCTGTGGCTGCCGGCCTGTGTCCTCACCCCGGGGAGAACCGGTTGAGTGGCCTCTGGGACGGGGCCTGGACACTCCGGGAAGGAATGGGCCCGGGCCGGGTGTGGCCACGGAGGCCTGCCCCGACCCCCAGCTCCTCCCCCGGCCTGGGGCGGTTTCCCTTCCTCTTGCCCTCTCCGACCCACCGGAGGGCGCATGGCAGGGGCTGGCTAGGGCGCTGTCCAGACGCAGCGGCCCGCGGACAGGAGTCCAGGGCAGCCTCCGGGCGGTGCGGGCAGGGACTGGCCGAGGTGCTCCCTGAGCAGGCCTCCGGCGTCGGGGCGCGGGCCGGGGCAGGGGCGAGCAGGCTGGGGGCGCCCTGGCGGAGACCGTGGCCTGGGGTGGGCCGGGACAGATTCACTATGTTCCAGGGAATGTGAGACACCGCCGGCTCCGGCCCCCAAACTCTCTGGTCCTGCCTGGGGTCCTCCTGGTCTTGCTCGGGTAAGAGACGGTGCAGGGCCCCCGACAGGCCGGGGAGGCCCTGAAGTGGGGGCTGCAGAGCTGCCCCCCCCCGCGGGCTTGTCTCCTCTGCGCCGTAGGGCCGGCCCAGGCCAGGGTCCCCGCGTGGAGAGGGCGCCGGGGACCGCAGCCTGGGGCTGGGCAGCCTGGGGCCGGTGCCCAGGGCTGGGGCACTGTCCCCAGGACCTCAGCTCCTGCCCCGGAGACTAGGGGCGCCTGGGGCGGGGCCTCTGTGAGTGTGAACTCGGCTCCTACTTTTAAATTTTGTTCACTGAGACGATCCACCCCCGACCCGACCCCAGGGGGCCCATCGACCCCGGCAGACGCCCAGGCCGGCGTCGGGCTCTGTGCCCCCCAGGCCTCCCGGAGCACCCCGCCCCCCACATCCAGCCCCACGCGGCGCCTGCCCCGCCTCACCGGCCATCGGCTCATGTTGGGGACCTTTGCCCTGCTCCTTGCTGGGGCCTCAGGGAGGGCCGGCCCCACCCTGCGGGGCCCCAGGCTGCTCTCGGGGAGGGCGCAGGCCGCCCGTCACCGCCCCTCCACTCTCCCACAGGGCTGGTTTCCTGTTCCGGACGAGCTGGCCGCCCAGGCGCAGGTGAGTGGGCAGGGCTGCGCTGGCCCCGGGCTGGCCGGGCCGACCCCCACTGACCACAGCATGTCTGGGCCTCCGCCCGCCCTCTGCTCTGTCCACAGCAGCTCGAACCAGGGTGAGGCCTGGATGGGACACCCGAGTGGGACTGAGCCCCACAGGTGGGCACCCACCTGCCCCTCCTGCCCAGGCCCTGGGCCCCGCCGCCCTGCCCCTCCCCGCCCCCAGCAGCACGGCCCAGCACGCCCTGGCCCAGGGCAGAGACCATGACGGGCCTTGCCCCAGCTCACCCCACCCCGTTGGGTGCCCCGGCTGAGGTGGGCTCCCCGCCGCTGCCCGTCAGAGACTGGCCGGCCCTAACCCACCCAGAGCAGCCGGCCTGTGTCCTCGGCGGAGAGCGGCTCCCCGCAGCCGGCCCTCGCGCCCTGGGGGCGGCACAGGACTGGGCAGCACCTCTGGGCGGTCAGCCCCTCCCTGAATTTCGGTGACGCCCCTTGTGTTGTCGCCCGCAGTGAAGACGGGGAACAGACGGGTGCCTGGCAGGTGGTGAAGCTGCCCAGGTAAGCGTCTGCACCAGGCGCCGCCCACACATATGCCCGCCAGCCGAGGGTGCAGGGAGCAGGCAGAGGGGCCCAGCGGCGGTGCCCGGGAGGCTTCTCCCCGCCTGGGCGAGCCCCGCGGTGAACCGACAGCCAGACCGCACGGGGGCCGGGCAGGGGGCGGTGCTCCGCGGGGCTGCCCGCCCAGAGGCCCCTTCGGCGCCCCCCACCCTCGGACACGAGACTCTCCAGCTTTGAGCCCTGGGCCGCGCCAGCACTGAGGTCCCAACTCCGCTGCCCATTTAATAAGGGGGGGCCAGGGTCCGACCTGCCTCCGGGCGGGTGACGGGAGCGCCCGGGCGCGGGCGCCCTGAGGGGCTGCGGGCGCTCCGCCGCCTGCCTCAGTCGCTGCAGCGCAGTGTGGGGCGTCCCGCTTCCCCTGGCAGACGCCCCCCTAAATGTTTTTGTGTTTTTGTGTTTTTGAGGATGCTCTACCCGCAGCCCCAGGCGCTGACGCCCGTGTGAGTACCCGGCCCCTCACCTGCCCCGTGAGTACCCGGGCGCTCACCTGCCCCCGCCATCCCGCCGGGCCCAGGACCTCTGTCCTTCTGCCCTTGGGCCACAAAGAGTAGTGGGGGACGGCCGTCCTCCTCGGGAAGGGACCTTGCTGATGTCCGGGCGTGAGAGCGGTCGCAGTGCGCGCACCTTTGCGTCTGGATTCGTGACTGGCGCGGCGGCGGAGGCCGAGCGCCTTGGGAGGGGGCGGGCCCTGGGCAGCAGGGGGCGGAGCCGGGGCCGCAGGGGCCGCCCCCCAGCGCCCAGCTCAGGGTCCCTGCGGCTCTGTCCGCAGTAGGCCGGACGTGCTGGTCCTGACCCCCTGGCTGGCCCCCGTCATCTGGGAGGGGACCTTCAACACCCACCTTCTGGACGAGCAGTTCCGGCTCCGGAACGCCACCGTCGGACTGACAGTGTTCGCCCTCAAAAAGTAAGGGTGCCTGGGGCGCGTCTGCGCCGGACACGGCCGGGAGGGGGCCCCGCAGCGCGCACAGGGAGCCCCCGGGCCCAGCTCTGCGAGGCGGGTGCGAGCCCTGCCCCGGGGGTTCGGGCGGCTCTGCCCAGCAGGGGATCAGGGATTCGGGCGGCGCCGCGGGGCCTCCGGAGCAGCGCGGCACAGGGCGGCGCCCGAGTGACCGCGCCCCGCAGGTACGTGGTCTTCCTGCAGCTGTTCCTGGAGACGGCGGAGCAGCACTTCATGGCGGGGCACCGCGTCACCTACTACGTGTTCACCGACCGGCCGGCCGACGTGCCCCGCGTGCCGCTCGCGCCGGGCGGGCGCCTCGAGGTGCTGGAGGTGCCGGCCTCCAAGCGCTGGCAGGACGTGTCCATGCGGCGCATGGAGATGATCGGCCGCGCCTGCGCGCAGCGCTTCCGGCGCGAGGTGGACTACCTGGTGTGCGCGGACGTGGACATGCGCTTCGCCGACCACGTGGGCGTGGAGATCCTGGCCCCACTCTTCGGCACCCTGCACCCCGGCTTCTACGGGGCGCCCCGCCGGGCCTTCACCTACGAGCGCCGGCCGCAGTCGCGCGCCTACATCCCCTGGGACCAGGGCGACTTCTACTACATGGGCGCCTTCTTTGGGGGGTCGGTGGCCGAGGTGCAGCGGCTCACCACCGCCTGCTGCCGCGCCATAGCGGAGGACAAGGCCAACGGCATCGAGGCGGTGTGGCACGACGAGAGCCACCTGAACAGGTACCTGCTGGACCACAAGCCCGCCAAGGTGCTGTCGCCCGAGTACATGTGGGACGAGCAGCTGCTGGGCCGGCCGCCCGTCATCAGGAAGCTGAGGTACGTGGCCGTGCCCAAGAACCACCAGGAGATCCGCGGCCCTTGAGGGGACCCTGCCTCGAGCAGGCGCCCCTCCCCACCGGCCCGCGCTGAGCGCCTATGGAAGGGAACGTCCAGGGCGAGGGGAGGACCCAGCGGGCGCCCGAGGGCTCACGGCGGAGGCTGGGACCAAGGCGGGGCGAGGCCAAGCCCCGAGGAGGCGGCTTGGTGGGGCTCCGCCTTCTCTCGGCCCCTCCCCCTGGGCTGGGGCAGCCGCCGGTGCCGCCTGCCAGGCGCCCTCTGCTGCCCGCGCTGCCGCGCCCCTCGTGGACGTGCGTCTGTCCCCCGCCCCTTCCCAGGGGGACCTTGTGCTGAGCCCCCGCCTGGGTGGCGCCCGTCCGCCAGAATTAAATGTCCTCTCCCGCTCCCTGTCTCCTGTTGAGGCCAGCAGGGAACCTGCCGAGGGGCGCTCGGCGGCCACGGCAGCTGTGTCCGCGGCTGACGGGCACCCTGGTGGGGGAGGCCCTAGCCTGCAACCCCGGTGTCCTCAGCCGGCTCCTCCTGGCTCTGGGCTGGGTCGGGGCGCTCCCCCTTCTCTTCCGTGGGGCCCCTCCAGGCCCGGCCTCCTTGCTGCAGCGGCCGGACTGCGTGGGCTCCGTGGGGTGCAGCAGCGCGTCTAACGAGCCCCGAGGGCACAGGTTTCCCCGGAGCGGCTGGGTGCTGGGGTCCCACACAGGGCGGGTCCCGGGGCCGGGTCCCGCTGTGACCGCGGCCGGGGAGGAGGCCGTTCTCGGCTCTGACTGCAGGAGTGCGCACCGCGCCCGCGAGAGGAGTGTCCCTCCGCGCCTGCTCTGGGGTCCCGGCCACGCGGCCTCCACGCTGGGCTTCGTTCCCCGTCTCCCTTTATCTCCCGGGACATCCCTTCCCAGGAACAAAGGGCTGTATCGAATTAGGTCCTCTTCAAATACGGCCGTGGGGCTGCCATTCCAGGAACCCCAGGGGAGCGGGAGCTGTCCGGCAGACAGGGGTGCAGGGCCGGGGAGCATGGCCGCGCAGGGACGCCAGCAGCCCGGGGCCAGCGGGGCAGCCCTGCTCCCTCCTTCCTCAGGGGGCCCCAGACGGCGCCTTCCACACCAGTTTCCATGCGACCAAGATGCCTATCGTCCACCCAGATGGCCCTCGACCCCTAGCTCCCTGTGGCCGTCTCCACGGCTGCCCTGGAGGGGCCCGCTCAGGTCCCCTGCTCTTGGGCCCCATCCTGGACGGCCCCTTTTGACTGCCTCTCCCCGGCCCTCGCGGCGCCTTCCGAAGCCCCCAGGCATCTCCTCCTGACCAACGGGGTTCCCGAGGGGCCGCTCCCTCCCCCTCCAGCCCCGCCGGCGCCCACCTACCCAACTCGAACGCCGCTTCCTCCAGGAAACCCCCCGGGACCCCTCCCACCCAGGACGTAGGCCCTCTGCTGACCCACACGCCCCTGGACCAGGCGGCCCTCTCCCGCTGTGCCCGCTGGCCGGGGGGCTGGGTCCCCACTTTGCTCGCGTCTTTCCTGGCAGCCAGGAAGAGGCCTGGCCCGTGGGGGCGCTGCCAAGCGCCTCGGAGACAGCGGCGACCTAGACCAGGAGGCGGGCAGAGGCAGGGGAGGCACAGCTTCATTGCAGAGGGCACGGCCGGCCAGCCGGCAGGACTATCCACACAGATGGCCAGGGGCGCGCCTGCCCGCCCAGCCCCGCGCCACACACCCACATGGTCCCGCTGGGCCGGAACCGATGGCCGAGGCCGCCCATCCCGCTCAAGCTGCTGATGACCCGCAGCCAGCTGCAGGGGCCCCGGGGCCCGGAGGGGCCCGGCCAAGCCGGTCAGCTTCGGGCAGGATGGTGTGCGCACAGGAGGCTGCGGGGGCGGCGAGGGGAGCCCATTGGCGGGGGTCCCGCGCTCAGACAGGCCAGCCTGGGGCTCCCCAGAGGGCGCCGTCCAGCCCTGGCTGCCACCACGCCGCTGCCCACCCCGCCAGTGCCCAGCTGCTCCGTCCCCAGGGCGAGGGCGGACACCCGGGGGTAGGGCCCAGGGCCGCTGAGTCTGGCTGTGCTCACGGTTGCTCCAGATCTTTGCAAAGATGGCCTGGCCCCGCCCCCTGCCCCCCCCCACAACCCCCCCCGCCCGGCGGGCGGCACCTCCCAGAGCGCAGGAGCCCCGCCCCCGTCACACCCACCCCTGCCCGGCTACCGTCTTTGGGGAGGACAGTCGCCGCGTGTCCGAGCCCCAGAATCTCACAGATGTCCACGAACTTCTTCATGTCCGGGAAGCTGGACACGTCCCGTCTGCCTGCGTGGGGCGGCCCCGTCAGGCCCGCAGTCCCCTCATTGGGCCTGCACCCCACCCCGCAGCCCCGAGTGTCCTCTGAGCTTGCAGGGGTCAAGATGGACCACAGGAGAGGCCGCTCGGCCTCACCCCTGCCAGGGAGGGCACGTCCCCTGGGGACGCAGGGCTGCGCTTGGGCTCCTGGTCGCACCTCAGCTCACGGCGCAGCCCCCCCACGCCCCGCTGCACCCCCTCCCTGGGCGGCCGGGGCTCACTGAACAAGAGCAGGGTCCTGGCGGCGCGGCCGGCCCGGCCCAGGCTCAGCAGGACCACGGCGGAGCTGTAGTCGGTGGTCAGCACCCGGAAGCCCTGCACGGCCTGCACTGCAGGGGAGAGGAGCACCGCAGCCCTGCGCCCCGCCCCGTGACCCCCCCGGCCCCCGCGCCCTGCCCCGCGCCCCCGCGCCGCGTCCCGGCCACGCACGGCTATTCTTGAACACGGCCCTCCTGCTGTCCTTCCGCAGAGTCACCGCATGCGCCTGGCACCCCTGCCGCCTGGAGGGAGGTGGGCGAGAGTGGGGTCCCGCCCTCCCGGGGCGGGGCTCCCGGGAAGTTTCTTTCAGACTCAGCTGAGGCGGCAGCCGGAACTTCCGGCTTGGACGGGGCGCCCCAGCGCCCGCCGGAAGCTCCCCAGGGGCCCTCGGCCCGCTCGCGCCCCTCGCACAGCCGCGGCTCCCCCAAACCAGCCCTGTGTGCTCAGCGCGAGGGTGGGCCGCACGCACCGGTTAAAGACGAGGACCACCTCCAGCTGGCCGGGCCTGAGCACCCTCACGTCGGCGGCCCCCAGCTTCCTGGCGTCTCTGCTAGGCAGCACGCCCCGGGCGTCGCTCGCGACGGCGAGAATGTACCAGAACCCTGAAAACTGCAGGCGGCCGGGGGCGGGCAGCAGGGGCCCCACGCTGCGCGCCCGCCCCCACGGCTTCGGCCAGGTCCCAGCGGCTCGGGGCCTGCGGCTGCCCGGGCCAAGCCTCCCCGCCAGGGCCCCTGGTCCCCTCCTCCCGCCCCCTGTGCCCACTGCCAGGCTGCGGGGGCCTCTCCCGGCAAAGGCTGGCCGCCCAGAGTCCTCTCTGGAGAGGGTTTTCAGGGCCCATTGTCCGGCTGACTCCGTCCCTGCCCCGGGCAGCGGGCTGGTACCTTGTTCCAGTTGAGGTGGTGGGCCTCCCCGGGAAGCTGCCCCTGTGGCTGGGACCCCGCAGCCAGCGCCAGGGCCAGCAGCAGCCGCCCCGGCCCCATCCTCGCCCTCCTCCTCAGCGCGAGGCGGGGAACTGCCTTAAGCCTCCCTGCGGCCGCCCCTGACCGCAAAGGCCCGCCCACCCCAGCCCCCAGCAGCCCCACGACGGGGACATATGGCCAGCCCTGGGCACTGGCCCTCAGCCCGTGGGCGAGGCCACACCCCGGCCTGGCGCCCGAGTGTGCCCTGGAGCCGCTTCTGGGCGGTGCGGCCTGTGAGCCGCGTCCTGGGCCGGGAGGGAGGCCGGAGGCCTGCGCGGGAGGCGGGGAGCCGGGCAGAGGGCGCAGGCGGGGTGCCCCTGTGAGTGCGCACGCGCAAACGGGCGGGCATGTGCGCGCACGCTGTGCGGGGCGTGCGTGGGGAGGGGTCCTCTGCGGGCCTCACTGGGCGCGGCCCCACCCGCTTCCAGCCTCTGGGGCCTGGATACCCCCAGACTCCGGGCCCCACACCCCGCCCAGAGACCCCGAGGCCGCGAGGCCGGCCGGCCCGGCGCACGGCGAGGCTGTGGGTGCGCGGAGTCGCTTTATTGGATCTGCCGCGGGAACCCGGGAGCAGCGGCCGAGCGAGCCGGGCGGCGCTTGGCCAGTGTCCAGCGGGACAGGGGTGCTGGCCCCGAGGCTTCTGCGTTCACTGGAAGCCGAGAAGAGCGGGGCCTGGGTCACCCCAGGAGGTGGGGTCCCCGCCGGCTGGAGGGGCTCCCGGGCTCCAGCGGCCGGGCCATGCTCAGGACGCGCTGCCCCGGAAGACCTGGCGCGCGCAGGTGACTGGGGGGAAACGCAGCGTGAGGTCGGCCGGCGGGGGGCGCCCCAGGCCCGGCCGGAGCCCGCCCCGCCGCGGCCACACTCACGGTCTGGCCGCAGCTGCGCCTGCTGCTGCGCGAGGAAGCCCAGGCCCCTGCTCCACTTGGCGAAGAGGCGCTCGGCCTCCGGGCTGGCCAGCTCCGTGCGGCCTGGGGACAGCGCCCCTGAGACCAGCCTGCGCCCAGGGCGCAGCCGCCCGGTCCCCCCACCCCCGCCCCTGCAGGCCTCCGGGGCAGCACCACAGGGGAGGTGATGGGGGAGCCGGGGACTGCTCGGCGACCCCAGGCAGGGCTGGGCCAGGGGGGAGTCGGGCGGAGGGAGGCACCATCTGGGGGCCGAGCCCCAAGGCCCACCCGCCACCGGCCCAGCCCGGCGCTCCCCGGCCTGAGCCCCCCGGCCCCGCCGGCCGCGGGCCTCACTGTAGAGCTCGACGGTGCTGAAGGCCTCGTCCCGGAGCTCCAGCTGCGTGAGCACCACGGCGAAGTCGCGGAAGTTGGTGCCCAGCACGCGGTACTGCGTCACGCCCAGGGCTGGGGGGGCAGCGCTGGCCAGAGCCCGGCCCGCCCCGCCCCAGCCCACCCGGGAGTGGGGGCCAGCCCTGCCCGCGAGCGCGAGGCCCCGGTCTCAGGACGCCACTCGCTGAAAACATGGGGCGTCCGCCCCCTGGCGGGGTCCCGCCCCTCCCGCGCCCCTCCCACCGCCGGGCTGCGGGCCTCCCTACAGGGGTTCTCAAACGTCCATCCCGACTTCTGCTTCAGCAGCTCCACCACGCTCAGCTCGCAGCGCTCCAGCCTGGGGGACGGGCCACAGCCCACTCAGCCGCGGGCGCCAGGCGGGGCCCAGCCTCCCGCCCCCAGAAGTCCCGCCTTGGCGGAGGGGTTCTCAGGCCGTGGGCCGGGCGGAGAGACCTGGTCCAGAACGGCCCGGGGCTGCGGGAGCCTGGGCCTGGGGCCGCCGAGACTGCGGCCTCCTCCAGGCTGTGGGGGCTGGTGCCTGAGTCCCACCTGTGAGGTGGGGCCCCCACCCTAACCTAGAGCTCCTCAGGCCCCGCCGGCCAGCCAGGTGAGGGAGGGGCCCCCACCCACAGGGGCACCGGGAGAACGTCCCGTGGACCGGGTCTGCCCTGGGGTCCGGCCCCGAGGCTCCTCGGCCGGCTCCGGGAGGAAGGTGGGCGCCCCCAGCTGCGGGGCCTCCTCCCCAAGCCCCGCCTCCCCCAGGCCCCCCAGCAGGCCCCGCCCCGGCAGCAGGCCCCGCCCCCTGCACCCCCAGTGCCTCGCCGGTGGGCCGCTGCGCCCTCACTCCCACAGTCAAGCTCAGCCGAGGCTCAGCCGGACAGCCCGAGTCCAGCGTGGGCCTCGGCGACCCCGTCCCCCGGAGCTGCCCCAGAGGAGCCGGCGGCCTGCTGCCGGGTGCACGCGCCCCTTTAGGTCTAGGGGTCCCGGGGGCTGCGGGCAGAGCCCTCGGCGCTCCGGCCAAGCTGGCAGAGCCGCGCCCACGAGGGGCAGAGGCGCTGGACGCCCGCCCGCCGCTCACCTGTGCCGCGAGGCGCGCACCTGCAGCCGGTTCCCAGCCGTCAGCGTCACCAGCACCCCGCCGACGCTCCTGGTGGCCTTCTCCGCCGCGAAGCCCCTCTCCCCGGAGGCCACGGCAAGGACGTACCAGGGGCCCAGAAGCTGAATGGGGCGCCCTGAGAGCCGGCCCAGCCCCGAGCCAGCCCCCTCCCTGGCTGCCCGCCCGGCCAGGCCCAGCCCAGCCCCCGGCCGGCGCCGACACCCGGGCCGTTACCTGGTTGGGGTCCAGCCTCCCCAGCCACAGCCCCTGGGCCCGGGGCCCGGAGAGCAGGGCCAGCAGAGCGGCCAGCAGCACACCCCGCATCGCGGGTCCACAGGCGGGCGGGGCGGGAGGTGCCTGTTTATAGGCTCGGAGGGGCTGTGGGCAGCCAGTGGCCGCAGACTCCGTCTGGCCCGTCCCCTCAGGGCGGCGGGTTCGGGCGGGGAGGGGACTGTGTGAGTGTCCGGGTGGCCTTGGATGCTGGGGGCTCGCGGCCCCAGCGCGCAGCGCCCACCCACCCTCTCCCGGAAGTTTCCAGAGTGAGCGTCCTGGTCTGGGCACCTGCTCTCTCCCCCGGGCTGCTCCCTCCCCAGGCTGGGGAGGTCCAGCACCTGCCCTCAAGCCCGTGGGCAGCAGGCCAAGGTCACGCTGGAGCAGAGGAACGGCGGCCGGAGGCTGTGGTTCAGGATCCTTCCTTCCGGCCATTAAAAATACCGTGGAAACCGCGCTCAAGCTTTCAGCCCCTCCTGGCCGGCCCGCTCCGCAGGAGGCCGCGGCCCCACGCAGCCCGCCCCCGCCTGTTCCTTCCTTCCGGCCGCACCTGCCAGCCGCCTCCGCCTCCACGCCCCAGGCGGGCAGGGGTCAGCAGGCACCTCCTGAGCCCAAACCCAGGCGGGGCAGGCGGGCTCGGACAGCCTGATGGCAGCCCCCACGCCTGACAGCCGCATGGGCACCACCTGGCCCCGCTCCGCTGCTCTCTGGAGCTGGGCTTCCGGCGGGCACCCCGAGGGGAGGATCAGGACAGGGGCGCAGACCCCGGGTGGCCTGAGCTCTGGGCGCGCAGCCCACCCCGGCCCGGGGGCACCTCCGCTGGCCGGGCGCCAGGCCCACGGCGCAGCCTCACACCCGCAGGGCCCCGCGGCCGCCAGCACGTGGGGTTCACGGGGAGCAGCGGCCGGTGGACTCCCCGAGGCCCCTGACGCGCCGGGACCCGGTGGGTCCCGCCTTGGTGGGCTGCCCTGCGGGGCCTCTGCCAAGAGGGCAGTGGACTGGGTCCTCGGCCTGGGGTGCTGCCCCGGCGGGCAGCAGGCGTGGACCCCGGGACCGGCTGGTGCCAGAGCCGCATGCTGCCCGCGAGCACAGGCCTCGGGTGCGCCGGGAGAGGCGGGGGCGGCCTTTGTCCACCGCCTCCCCGCACCCTCACGGCGCCCTTCGGCCCACTCACACCTGCGGACACTGCCTGCCTTGGGCCGCAGCGCGGCTCACTGAGGGTCCCCTCCAGGAGGCCCCCGGGAACCAGGCACTGCGTGGGGCGCCTGCGGAGCCCCAACCCCTCGACCCCTCTGGGTGGCCTCCCCTCCTTCTGGGTTGATGGGCCCCCCCGCTGCCCGGGTGGGCTTGGCGCTCTGCGTCTGGGCCTCCAGCCTCTGCCTGGTCTCTCCTGGCCGGTGCCCCCCCCCCCCGTGCCCAGATCAGGGCCTGCTGTTGGAGGGGTTTGCCCGGGGGCTCCGGCCTCTGACAGGGACTCTGTGATTTGAGTCACCGCCTCTCTCTTCGGAGACCTCCAGCGCCCTGGTCACCTGCCTCCGCGAGCACAGACCCCTAGGATGGCAATGCGGGTTTTCCCTCCTGACAGTTTGAGGTCCCGGGCACCCCTCAGCTTTAACTGCCATCAGTCTGGCCCCCTGAATGGGAACAAGCCTCCCGGTAGCCTGACGTGAAGAGGGGGCTCCAGGCTGTGGACTAGCGCAAAGAACGCTCGCGGGGCGCAAACCTGGAGGCCAGCCCAGGCCCCGCCCACTCCCGCCCAGGCCCCACCCGCTCCTGCCTAGGCCCCACCCCACTCCCGCCCAGACCCCGCCCCCAGAGCGAGGTGGCCTCGGGCCCACGGGGGCAGCAGGGCCGGGCAGAGGCGCCTCTGTCCACCCCTGGGAGGGAGCAGGGAACAGGCCAGGCCAGAACCCGCCTGCCCAGGCCCCCACCCGCCCGCCGAGGCCAGAGGGGCGGCCACCGCCCACCTCCACGGGGGCTGCAGTTGCCCTGGCCACTGCGCGGGGCCGCGGGAAAACGCCCCCACCGTCCCCTGTCCCCACGAGCCCCAGGAAAAACCGGACAGCGGACAGCGGTGCGCAGCGCGGGTTTATTGGGAGGGCGGGGATGCCGGCGGGCGGGGCCGAGGGCTCGGGCGGCCTGCGGTCCTCTAGATGCGCTCCTGCACGCAGAGGGGCTCGGGAGGGCCGGCCCGGCCCTGGTGCTCCCCCTGCACGGGGCCGGGGCCCCCTGGGGTCGGCGGCCTCGGGAGGGCCGGTGGAAGCGACAGATTGTTCGTGGGGACCCGGGAGCTCCCGCTGCCAAACGGCCAGTGCGCCCCCGAGTGGGCGGCTCGAGGAGGCAGAGGGGCTGGGGCCCCCACCCTGAGGAGGAGGGACTGCCCCCTGCCCCTGCCCCTGCCCTGTCTCCCACCTGCAGCCTGGGGTGACCGCCCCGCCCAGGGCCTGGAGCTGGGGCCGCGCGGGAAGGCTCACCTCCTTCAGGAGCGCGGCGCACCTCCCTGCAGGATGGGGCAGCGTGAGGCGCGCGGGCAGGCGCCGGACCCAGGGGGGCCCAGCCCCGCACCTGCCCAGCGGTCTGAGACTCACCGTGCCGGGCCCCCAGGTAGAGGCCCGTGTCTGCCGTCAGCGCCCGGAACCTCCAGAAGCCCGGCTCGTACTCGCTGTCCAGGCTCCGCGCTGTGGGCGCGGGGGCTGATGGCGTCCAGGGGCGACCGCGCACAGCCCCCCCCCCCCCCCCCCCCCCCCCCCCCCCCCCCCCCCCCCCCCCCCCCCCCCCCCCCCCCCCCCCCCCCCCCCCCCCCCCCCCCCCCCCCCCCCCCCCCGCCCCTGCGGACTCACTGAAGTACTTGAGCACGTGCAGCTCCCTGTCCCGCCAGCGGAGCGCCACCCTCAGGATGGCGTAGCGGTCGTAGTCCGTGTCCACCACGTGGATCTCCCGGGAGCCTGGCCGGAGCAGGAGGGGAGACGCGCAGTCGCGGGGGCGGGGGGCAGACCCTGAGGCCCGCGTCGCTGGCTGCCACTCCATCCTCCCCACCCAGGGCTGACCCCGTGATGCCGGGGTGGGGGGGGAGGGTGACCCAGTAGGTGGGGGGGGATGGGAGACTTGGGACATGAGGGAGTGCAGGGAACAGCGCAGGGAACAGCACAAGGAACACCGTGGGGAACAGAGAACAGCGCAGGGACCAGCGCAGGGGCCTTGCAGGGGGCAGCGAGTCTGTAATTGGAGCGCAGGCCAAACAACAGGGCAACAGCTCTCACCAGGAAAAACGAATTTTCCGGAGACATCTACTTCCGAGCTCTCGATCACTTCCGCCTCGCAGCTCCCGGAGCTGGGAGGCAGCCAAGTGCTGGTGAGGAGCCCTGCCCCCGAGCCCCACCAGCACAGGGCGGGGAGAAGGGCTCCGCGCGTGCACACCCCGGAGAGCCTGGGCAGGGTGAGGGGCGCGGAGATGCAGGAGGGGCCGTGCAGCCCCTCCCCAGAGCCCCCAGCGGGTGGACCCCTCCTCTCTGGAACGCCCGGGCCTCATCGGGCTCTCTGCTTGAGTCTGGGGGAGGTGTCTCCCGGAAGCACACCTCCGCCCGGCAGCTCCGGGAGCCCGGCCGTCAGGTCTGGGGTCCACGCCGTGGGAGGGCACATGGGCTGCTGGCCCACTGGGGCCGCGCGCAGACCCCCGGCTCCAGGGACACCGCTGGGCCCAGCTCCTCGCCCGCGGGCCTGTCCGCCCCACCCCAGGCCCCGGGGCCGGCCCACCTGTCAAACACGGCCTTCACGGTCAGCTTGTCCCCACTCGAGGTCAAGAACAAGGCCTCCAGCCTTTTTGGGGTCTTCAGCGCCAGAGTTTGGTTGGAGGCCACACCGACTTCCCGCCAGAAACCTGCGATCTAGACAGAGGGTGGGCCCAAGCTGCCGGGGCAGCGGCCGGGAGCCCCGGACTCTCCAAGGGGAGCTGGCCCAAAAGTCCTCGGCTGTCCTCGACCTTCGACCTCGAGGTCCCTTGGGGCCCCGGAGTGATGCCCCTCCCCCATGCCCCGGGAGCTCGCCTCTGCCTGGCCCGGTGTGGGGGCAGGGCAAGGGGGCTGGAGCCGGGGAGGAGCGGCTGGGGGTGCCAGAGAGCACAGGCTTGACCTTCCACCTGAAGCTTCTGGCAGCCCAGACTGTCTCTTCCGGGCAGACTCAGCAGACTCAGGCCCACTGAGGCAGCAAGCAGGGCAAGGAAGCTTCTGGGGGAACCAGCTCTCCCGCCTCCTTCCCATGCCAGAAAGGCCCCCCCAGCCCGAGGGTCTGGGTGGAGAGGGACCCCACCCAGAGCAGGCGCTGGGGGTCCTGAGCCCCGACCCCGGAGACCCAGAGGGACTTGTCGGCCCGGCAGGGCACCCGGGTATGCGCGGGAGGCCCTCAGGGAGCAGCCCTGCCCCTGTGGGGGGCCCAGGGCCCCAGCGCCTGCCCTTGGGGGCCTGACCCTGGCTTGGGGCCCACCCGGTGGCCCCGGAGCCCAGGTCACCGCTGGTGCCAGGCACAGGGCGCGGCCCCCCCGGGCTGAGGGGCTCCCACCTTCTGCAGGTCCAGGCCCTGCCTGGCTGCCCCCGCCTGTACCAGGAGGGCGCCCAGGAGGGCGCTCAGCAGCCCGGCCCCCATCGCGCTGCTCTCTCGGGGCCTGCGCCCCAGCACCCGCCTTATACCGAGGGGCAGCTGAGCGGCGGCCCCGCCCCCAGAATGTCCCGGCAAACCGCAGCAGCTCCCAGCTGGACGCCCACGCCCCGGCGGGCGGCCGGATGCAGCCGCCTGCGCTCCCCCACCGGGCCGGGCAGAGCAGGGCCCCGCAGGGCAGCGCTGGGTCCAGGGGCCGGCATGGCGCCCGCACGGCGCAGAGCCCAGGGGGCCCAGGGGGCCGCCCTCCAGGGGAAGGATGCGGGCCCCCGGGGAGTCACGGAGGAGGTCGGCGGGGGGATGGCCCCTGTGGGGGCCAACGAAGGGCACGGGAGGGGGAGCCGCAGCCCAGGGCCGCCCCCAGAGACCAGGCTGCCGGGCTCGGGTCCGGCCGCGTCCCCACCCCCGAGCCGCCCCGCTGGTCCAGTCGGACAGCGAGAACAGCAGGCGAAGGTGGAGCCCAGTTTCCCGGCACCAACCCTGCCCCCCACCTGCCTCGGTTTCCCTGTCTGCGACGCTGCTGAAGGGAGACCAGGTGCCAGAGAGCGGCTGAGGGAGGCCGGCGCCCCTGCCCTGGTGGTCGGCCTCAGGACCGGAAGCCCCCGAGGGCCACGGGGCCGCTGCATTCTGGGAGCGCTGCCCCACAAAGCCTCTGAGGGGTCATGTCGGCTGGGGGCAGAGCTGGCCAGCACCGTGGGGACCGAGCGGGGAGCTTCCCAAGAGCAGGGGCGGCAGGGCACCCCCACGAGGCCGAGGACCAGCCAACTCCAGCCCCAGACGGAAGGGCCGGGCCCCAGGCCGGGCGTGGCCAGGAAGGCGGGGCCAACAGGACAGGACCCAGCGGCCTGGGAGAGCTGGCAGGGCGAGCACGGAGGCTGGTCAGGGCTGACCGCTCTGGCTCTGGGCCCTCGAGGGCAGCTGGACGCCCAGGAGTGGCGGAGCAAGGCCTCCAGCGCCTTCCGGCCGGCGCCCCAGGGGTGCTCGGCTGTGACGGCCGGCGTGGGGGAGGCCCCGGCCCGGCCCCTGGAGGGTCAGCAGGAGCCCGGCCCTCCAGCCCCACCCCGCGCGGGGCTGTCCCCACCTCTGTGCCCCAGTTTCCTTGCTTGTGAAGCCAGGTCGTGGGGTGAGGCTTTTGGGGGTCCCTGGTGGTGCCGGTGCTGCCCAGGCGCCCGGTGGGGCAGAGCCCGAGGGCAGCAGGCCGGCCAGCCCCTCCAGCCCCACGCGGTCAGCGCCCGCCCGGCGCCCACCCAGGGCCGGCCCTCACAGGCCACCTCGGCTTCCCACCGGTGCCCTGAGCCAGGCGCGGCCCCTGGGGACACCCAGCGTGGCTGCAGCCCCCCACCCACCAGGCAGAAGGAGCTGGCACCAAGTGCCTCCTGCTGCCCTGCCTCAGTTTCCCCAGGAGTCCGGGATCAAGATGGGCCACTGCGCCCTCCCCGAGGGCCTACGCGGAGGTGAGGAGCTGGGGGCTGCAGAGTCTGTTTATTGAGCAGAAGAGGGACCAGGGAGAGAGCCCACGGGGTGGGGGGGCGGCCGGCGAGGCTCAGGGGGCCGGCGAGGGCTGCTGGTCTCGGGGGCTGGGGGAGCTGAGGCCTGCTGCTCCGGGCTGGCCCTGCGGACGGGAGAGCCACGGTCACCCACGCCCCGGATGGGCCCCAGCGGCCCGCCCCGCCCGCCACCACCCCCGAGACCGGCGCAAGCCGCCTCTGCCCGGAGCCCCGGCACCCGCTTCTCGCCCGGGGGCAGCCGCTGCCCCAGCCCCACCCAGTGGTCAGGCCAGCTGGCAAGAACGCCCCGAAGCCTCTGTGAAGCCCACAGCCTTGGAGGCCGCCCGCAGGCCATGCGCATCCTCTACTCTGCAGCTCGGACCGCAGGCGGGCCTCCCTGGGGAGTCAGCGGGTCCCCCGCCCGCTCCCCCCACCAGCCCCCACCAGCGCCGTGCAGGCGGGGCAGGGGTGCTGTGAAGGGGGCTGGGACCCCGCGCCCGCAGGCACGCCCCCAGGGGCCCTGAGTGACCCGAGTCCAGTCCCTGTGGCCTTAGGCGAGCCCCCAAATTCTTGGTGGTGAACGTGGGCAACGGGCTGAGGGTTTCGCGGTGTCCAGCTCGGGGAAGCTGTCCCCAGGGCCTGCCTGTGTCCGGGGCTCTGGGGTGCGCCCTCTGGGGGCAGACAGAGCCGGGCAGCCCCAAGGCAGCGCCCAATGCCTGGGCCCCTGGGGACAGCCGTGCTGGGTGGAGTGTGCCCCTAAATTCAAGTCCATGTGGAACCTTCAGATGTGACCTCTTTGGGAAATCAGGTCCTGCAGAGGGAGGCCTAAGGGTCTCAGGGGGCGGGGTCCGCGGGGCGGGGTGCCCTGAGAAGAACGCGGGGGGCGGGGTCCCAGCACAGCCCAGGACCCGGCACCAGAGAGCGGGCGCTCTGCCCACCTGGGAGGGCTCCGCACGCGGGGCAGGGGTGGGCGGGGCGTCCTCTCGGCCCGGCGAGGAGCACGCGTCTGCGGCGACGGAGGAAGCTGGGTGAGAAGCGAGCCGGCCCCTATACCCCCTCGTGCAGCCCCCAGCCCCGGGGGCCTGGGCGGGGGCCCCGCACCCCCTCCCCTCGCGTGGTGGAGGGGGCGCCCGGGGGCGGGGCGGGGCCGGCTGGGTCACCTGACTTGGGCAGCATCACCATCATGTCCTCCGAGAGCCCCACGGTCGGGTAGAAGTCCCGGAAGGCCGTCAAGGCCTGCGGGCTGGGGTCCTGGGTGCGGCCTGGCAGGGCAGGGCCACCGTCACCGCCGTGGCTCGGCCGCGCGGCGGCAGGGACTCCACGAGCCCCCGGGGTGGGTCAGGTTGTACCGCAGGGGTGCGCCCCTTCCTTTCACATCCGGGCGTCCCCCGGCCAGGTCCCCCGGGCCCCACCGCGGAGGCGTCTCTCTCTGCAGCTCCCAAGGCCCGCCGCCCGCCTTCACGCGCCCCTACCTCGGGGCGGCCCGGCCCGGGACCCAGCAGACGCCATCGGACCTGGGCAGGGTCGGGGCGGCGGGCAGGAGAGGGCGCGGGCTGCGCCCGAGTGTGGCCGGGAGGCCCCTGCAGCGAAGCGCCCCCCCAGCGCCGCGGGCGCCCCGGAGCGAGAGGGGCCGGGGCGGGTGCGTGCGGCGGGCCTCACTGTATAGCTGCACCACGGTGCTGAGCGCCCCGTCCAGCTCCTTGTAGATGTAGAGCACCGCGAAGGAGCTGTAGTCGGTGTCCACCACGCGCACGTCCAGGTAGCCCAGGGCTGCGGAGGGGCCGTCGAGGGGGGCGCCTTAGAACAGGCACCCCCCCCCCCAACCAACCAGCGTCTGGTGAGCCGGCGGGGCGGGGCCTGAGGGGCTGCGCGGCGCTGCGCGGGGAGGGGGCTCAGGGACAGCGGCGCGCGGGAAGGCGCGGCCCACGACCTACCCGGGACTCGGAAGTGGCCCTGCGAGCCCACCCGCAGGTACTCGGCGTCCGACTGGTTGCAGCTGCCCGGCCTGCGGGAGCACAACGCCTCACTCTCTGCCCATCCGCCCAGCCCCCGCCCCGCCGCGCTCACCAGGGCACCGCCGTGTGGACGCTGAGGTTGCCTTCCGCGCTGGCCGTCACGGCCTGGGTGGACATCAGCAGGCGGTCCTTGTTGCCCAGGAAGACCTTGCAGTCGGAGGCCATGGAGACGACGAACCAGAGGCCTGAGAACTGCGGGGAGCACGGAGATGGCCACACCCTCCCTGCCCAGCGGGGGCGACAGCCCGCCCCAGGACTCGGACCTGACCGAAGTGCCCGCGTCCCCGGGGCCCTGTCCTGAGTCTGAGCCCTGTGGCCCCATCGGGCCGGCGGCGCCAGCACTGTGGAGCTCAGTGCCCGCTGTGATGTGGGCATGGCCACCGCGCATAGGGCTATTTTGGGCCAAAGCGGGAGCAGGGCTGAGGGCTATTGGCGGCCAGAGCTCCCAGCGGGGCTCAGCCCCATCGCTGCCGGCCAGGGCACGGGGCGGGGTCCTCGGTACCTTGGTGGCATTAAAATCTGGCTGCAGCAGGACCTCGGCACAGGCCTGGGAGGCCCAGAGCAGCCCCAGGACGCAGCCCAGCATGCACTTCATGCCTGCGCTGCGGTGTGCTGAGCCCGCGCGCTTTATAGCCGCGCCCCCAGGGCCCAGGGCTGCGGGCAGGTCCAGAGGGAGGCGCCTGGCCGGAAATCGGCCCCTTTGTTCATTGTCTGGCACAATCCCCTCAGTGTCCCCACCGGCCCAGGGGTCACTTCCTGCAGGCCGAGCGCCTGGCTGCTGACTCACTCCCTGGGATTAGCCCCCGGCCAGGCAGACCCAGGGACCCTGCATGGACGCTGCGGGGCCGCCCCCCCAGCCTGGCCCTGGCTCCCAGAGCCTGGGGGGCAAGCCGGGGGCTGCTCTTGCCATCTGGGCCCCACGAGGTCCCGGATCTCAGAGTCCACACTCCCACCCCCTTACACAAGTGGGGTCCCACCTGGCCTCGGACAGCTGTGCCCGAGCCCCGCGGCCGGAGCCCCTCGCCGCCGACCTCCAGCAGCACGTGGGGCAGCCTCCGGGGATTACGCCTCACAGCCTCCTGATCAGGTTGCATAAGCGCTCGCCTGGGAGGCGCCGGGCCGAGGGGGCCGAGGGGGCCGAGGGGCTGGACCGGCCAGGCCTCTCCGGGGGCCGTGGGAGCAGCACCAGCCGCAGGACCTGCCGTGGGGGTGGGAGAAAGACCCCATCCCCCAATGGGGAGGGGGCTGGGGTGCCGCGGCTGTGGGGCTCCAGAGGCTCCGGCTCCCAGCCAGCTCCTGGGCTCTGGGAGACGGAGGAAAAGCCTTTCCGCGAAAATATTTACAAAGCACGCCTCCCGCGAAGGCCTCCACCGCATCTTTTTTTTAAAGATTTATTTATTTATGCACCCAAGCTGGGGTGCAGGCCAGAGGTGTGGGGGTAAGAGGGCTACTCAGAGACAAGAGTGGGGAGCAGGACGGGCGGATCTACTGAATTATACTGCTGAGGGGGCAGCGGGGAGACAGGAGGGGTCTGCTGCGCCCTGTGGGAACCTCCCTGGCCAGGGATCGAACTCGGGCTGCCGACAGCTCCACAGTGCTGAGACCTAACCCCTGCGCCATAGGGAGGCCTCACCCAGAATCTATTAAGGACAAGACCAAAAAAACCGCAAAACACAAAAGCTTTGAAAAGACGCTTCAGCAAAGATGCCCAGGGGAACATGGACGTGCTTGGAGGCTTTGGCCCGGGCTGGAGGGGTTGGGGAGGGGGCGCTGAGCCTCCTGGAGACACATCACTCCTGCGGGGCAACGACGGAGAGCAGGCTGGCGAGGGCGGGAGTGGCCAGCGCCCCTGACCCCTGCGCTGGGGGGTGGGGCTCAGCCCAGGGGCAGCGGCCCAGTCTCATAAGCGCCCCTCCCCCGCCGGCTCCGGGTGCTCCTGAGCGGTGGCGACGCCCCCACCGCGCCTGGGAGAGCTTCAGGCGCCCGTCAGCGGGAGGCAGACACCATCGAATGCCCCTCGGAGGGGGAGGGGGACACAGCGCTGTCCCCGCACCCGCGAGACCCTCTCAGGAGCGAAAAGAACAGACCAGTGCGTGAAACGCGAACCCGGATGCAGCATCGCCCCAAGAGCCAGTCCAGAGAGCGGCAGGCGGGGCCTCCTGGGGCGCTCTGGACAGGCAGCCCCACGGGGCAGCTACTCGCTGTGGCTGCCGGCTTGGGGGGACCGGGGTGCTGGGGTGCGTGGGGTCAGTTTGCCTTTGTCTGAGCTCCGGGCTGCGGCGGGCGACGGCACCGCGTGTGGCTCGCAGCAGTGGGCACCCGGCCGTGATGGACCGTCTTCCCCGTGCCGCCGGGGGCCGGGGGGGGGGGGCGGCAAAGAGCCCGAGTCCCAGGGGAGGACGAGGGGCCCCGCACCCCTCCCCGGCCAGCCAGCGTCACCCACACTTTCACTGTTGGTGCTGTCGACGGAGAAGGCAGGCTGTAGTGTCCGTCCGGGGTCTGAGATGCGCAGACTCGCGCCGGCCCCACTGTCAGGCCCTTGCTCCGGAGACGCGGGCCACGAGGTGGCGGCCCGGCCCTGGGCTGGGCTCCCCAGGGCTCCTGGTCCGGCCAGGGGGCCTTGGTTCCTGTGGGCGCCGGAGACACTCGTGCGGGCGGGGAGGCCGACTGGCCGGGCCTCTTCTGCGGATGCGGCTTCTGGCGCCACACGGCGCCGTGCCCACGAGGAGTGCGTGAGTGCGTGCGCGGCCTCGTGAGCGCGCGGCTCGGTGGGGTGCATGCGCGTGGCGGGGTGGGCGGGGGCAGCCGTGTGCGGGAGGGGCCCTGAGTCCCGCCCACGGCTCCTCTCCCGAGCCAGGCCCAGCGGGGAGGGTCCCGGTCGCCCCTGGGCCCGCAGGGCTCCCTCCCTCAGCAGGAGCCTCCAGCCGCCGGGTGGCTGGCGGCCGGCCGTGGTCTCCAGGCCCGCTCTGGGTCCTGAGGCCGGCTGGCAGGGGGAAGTCGCGCCAGCTGGAGCGCTCGGGAGCGCCCACGAGCTCCGGCCGGGGTGGGTGTGTGGGGAAGCGGCCCCTGCAGCCTCGCTGGGAGTGTCCCGCTGGGGCCTTTTCGCCCAAAGGCGGGAATTTGGTGCTGTCACCGGAATAGCCAGCAGGGGGAGCCCCGGCCCCCGCAGCCTCAGCCTCTGGGAGAAGAAGGCCCGAGCCAGAGGCCACAGGAGCCCCGGGCCAGGCCCGCTGGCTGGGCCGGCCCAGAGAGGCACGGGGCACGGTGCAGAGCCCAGCCTACCCACCCCGGGCACCCCGCCCATCCCCACGGCTCCGCCAGGCGTCCCTCGCAGCTCGGCGCGCTGCCCACTGCCCAGAGCCGCCCCCTCCAAGCCCCGCCCGCCCTCCGCAGAAGTCTCCTGCTCACACCCGGGCAGACCGTCCTCTCACGGGCAGCGCCGGGGCGGGGAGCCCCGCGGGAGGAGGGGGAGGGGGTGCGCAGAAATAGCGGGTCGAAGAACAGCCAACTCTTTTTTTACTGTTATTTGTATCCTTTACACTGTGTATTCCCCTTGGGTAACCGGCCCACACAGCAGGGGTCCGGCCGCTCCAAATCAGGTCTCCACAGTGAAAACGCCAGCAGGGCCCAGCACCTGCGCCAGCCGGAGGGGACCGCGGGCCCTCCCCCGGGGGCGCCGCCCTCGGCCCGGCCCCCAGAGCGGCGCAGCGGACCAGACCGCTTCCGTCCAGGCCTGGGGCCCGCACTCGCCCGCCTCCGCGCCTCAGCCCTCCGCTCCTTCCTTCACCCGCTGCCGCTTTCTTCTTCCCTCCATTTGCGCCCCTCTCCACTTTGGCAGGGACAACAAGTTCGGCCCTGCGCTGGACCCCTGTCCGCTCCTGGGGGCGGGGTGGCCAGCAGGCGGCAATACGGCTGCGCTCGCAGCCACCCCCATTTTGCCTCCTGCCCATCAGGCCCCAAGGATTCCGCGTCAAGGCAGAAACCGGCTCGTACCCTGTCCTCGCCCCTCCGGTCCCAGCCGGCTCGGGGAGCGCGGCGTCGGCAGGAAAGAAAAGGAGCCGCGAAGAACGAGGACCAGCCCTCCCACCCGGGCGGCCGCCCTCCAGCCGGACGCTGCTCCCGCCGCAGCCGCTGCCCAGCAGCAGAGGTCACTGCTCGGGAGAGGCGGTCCTCCCGCCCGGCCCCACGCGCTGGCCGCACGGTGGGCGCGCCGGCCTGCAGGGCGGCCCCGCCCCTGACCCCGCCCCGCCCGCCCCTTGCTCTGCGCACGCGGGCCCGGGCCCCGCCCCGGCCCCGCCGCCGCCATGGTGAACCTGGGCCTGTCCCGGGTGGACGACGCCGTGGCCGCCAGGCACCCGGTGAGGGCGCCGGCCCGGGGCGGGGGCCGCGGGGCCGCGGCGGGGCGTCCGCGCCCGGGACGAGGGCGGGGAGACCCCTGGGGCCGCGGCGCCCTGCGAGGGCGCGCCCGCGCCCCGGCCCCGGAGGACGCGCGCCGGCGGGCGGGGAGCGCGGGCAGGGCGCGCGGTCAACGAGCCTCCCGCAGGGCCTGGGCGAGTACGCCGCGTGCCAGTCGGGCGCCTTCCTGTGGGGCGTGCTGGCCGGCGTGGCAGGTAGGCGGCCCTGGCGCGCGCCGCGGTGCCAGCCCCGGGGCGCCCGCCGGCGCTGACGGCGCTCTCCGCAGGCACCGGCGCCGCCTTCGGCCTGCAGATGTGCATCGCCAGGACGCCCCGGTACCCCTTCCGATGGCGCGTGCTGGCGGCCGTGGGTGGGTGCCCGCGCCGGGGGTGGGGTCGGGACAGCCCTGCCCGCCGGAGGGGGCACGCGAGCCCCCCTTTCCTTCCCTGCGGAGCCAGAGCCTCAGGGCCCCGGCCCCCCAGTTGCAGGCTCAGTGACCAGCTACTGGGTGACCCGAGTGGAGTCGCAGAAGTGCAGCGACCTCTGGCTCTTCCTGGAGACCGGGCGGCTCCCCAGGGACAGTGGGGGGGCAGGTGAGAGGCCCGAGGGCGGTGGGGCGCGGGGCACCACCTCCGGATCCCCGCTGGCAGGAGGGGGAGCGGGAGCGGGCACCGCCGGGGCGGGGTGAGTGCAGGGGAGGCGCGTGGGCACCTCGAGAAGCGGCCAGAGGCGGCCGTGCACCGGACACGGAGCCTCGCGCCCCTCCAGGTGGGGCCTTCCCCGCCGCGTCCCGACAGGCCCCAGGCGGCCGCAGCTTCGGGGGTGGCTCTTGCTGTCCCCCTTGGTCTTGCAGACGGGCACAGCTAGGCGAGCTCCAGCCGGGCGCGAAGACCTGCAGCAGCCGCCCGCCCCGCGCCCGCGCCCCGTGTGCCAGGCCTGCTGCTGCCCGCGACTCCCGCCAGCCCCGCCCGGGGGCTGCCCGACCGGCTGCTTCTGGCACTGGCCTCCAGCGGGGCGGAGGGTGGGTCGCTCGGCTGGATGCTGGTGTTTGGGGGCGTAGTTCTGGGGCGCATGGAGGGCTTTCTGGTGCCTTCGGGCCTGGCACCAGCGACAGCCGCGGCGTGGGGTTAATAAACAGTTTTTCTGTTCTCACCTGAGTCTCAGAGTGACTGGAGGCCGAGTGCAAGGAGGGCGCGTCGCCCTGTGCCCGCTGCTGCCGGGCGGGGCTGTGCCCGCAGGCCTGGGGCTGGTGCTCCTGCCAGCCCGGCCCTGGCAGCTCCGGGGCCTCTGTGTCCCTGCACCTTGGCGGAGGGGCCGAGCAGGGGCGCAGCCAGCAGGCGCCTGGCACCCGGGCCCGACGGCAGTGCCCACGGGGAAGGAAGGGCCGCGGCTGCCACCTCACCTGCGGGGGGAGGAGTTGGAACTGGGCACCCAGCACCCGCCCCTGCTCCATGTCAGTAAGCCAGGGACAGGGGCCCCGGAGGGGAGGGAAATAAAGGCGGAAAAAGAGGAGGCCGGCCCCAGAGAGGGAGAGATCCCTGAAGAGAAGGGGAGAGACTCTGACACCAGCCGGGAGGGGAGGGCCCTCCGGCCTCCAAGGAAGGAGGAAGGAGGGAAGCGTCCAGCAGCTGCTCTCCGAGCAGGAGAAGATGGGGGACTGCAGAGACGGCCCCTGTCCTTGACGTTGCCCGGAGGGAGCCCCGGGGGCCCCGGCCTACTGGTGTGACCCAGCCCTCACAGGAGCTGGCCACGCTGGCGTCCCCGACACTGCCAAGGGGCCGGCAGTGGCCGCCACCGGTACTGCCCGGGTGGGGTGGCCGCCCCTTGAGGATGTAGCGAGCTCTGTCCCCACGTCTGCTGCTCCTGCGGCCTCGGGGCTCCTGCAGTTGCGCAGTGAGACCCTCAGTGCCCTGCCCGCTCATCAGGCACTGCCCTGTGTTGCTCTCGGCCTCTCTTGCCTCAGCGCCTGGGCAGCGGGGCCCTGTCCGCCCGCTGCAGCAGCACCCTCGGCGCCCGCTTCCCGGCCCCTCAGCCCCTGCACCGCCGGAGCAAGTGCCAGGCGGCGGGGGCCTGTGGGGGCCAGGGTCCTGTCTGCCCCGCCAAGCCCGCGCGCCCCGCTCCACCTCAGGGCCGCCCCAGCCCAGCCGGTCTTCGCCGCAAGGGGGTGGCTCTCGCGGCCCGGCCTACCCTGTGGGCAGACCCCAGCTCGCACCCCGCAGCCCTTGCTGTGGGCCACGTGCCCCCGAGATGGGGTGGGCGAGGGAGAACCACGCGGGAGGCCCAGAGAGCGGCCCGCCGAAGCAGGCACCGGCCAGCTGAGGGCAGGGCCAGCTCTGCGGGAGACCTGCTTTTAGAGTGACCGGGAGGGGGGCGGGAGGGCCCACGGCGGGAGTGAGCACGGGCGAGGCGGCGGCGGCACCTGGCGCGAGTGAAGCGGCGTGCGCTGGCCTGGGGGGACCCGCGGGCAAGCAGCCCTGGGCGCCTAGGCCCCAGCGCCAGCCTCCGGCCACGCCCTCAGTCGGAGCTGGCCGCACTGGGGACCCCGGGCCAGAAGCCCAGGGGGCAGTGGGGAGGCGGGCCCCCTTCCTGATGTGGGCGTTCCCAGAGGACAGAGGGGCGGGCCAGGCCCCGGCCAAGTCAGAGGCGGCAGAGGGAGGGGCTGGGCCCACCGGCAGGTCACGCAGGGGGGTGCAGAAGGCTCAGTGGGGGCCCAGGGGGCTCTGTGGGGGGCAGCACGAAGCCACACCCTTCACCCTCCGGAAGAAGCCGTGCGCCCAGCCGCTCCCCAGCAGCCTCCCTCAGGCGGTGGGGGTTGGGGGCAGCTGGAACCCCGGACTCCGAGGTCGAGAACCCAGCCCCGTCTCCAAGGCCGTGGTTCCGGGGACAATGTGCAGGGCAGTTCCGCTGCGCTGGGGGCCGCGGGCACACAGGGCGATGCACAGAGAGGGGGGCGCGGAGGAGCAGATCCGGGAGCTGAAGACCATCACTCGGCTCCAGGGTGAGCCACTGGGCAGCGGCCCGGCAGTCAGGGCTCCAGGGCGCGCGGCGAGGACCTGTCTGCTGCTCCACGGGGCCCCGGGGCCGGAGGGTGGGAGGGGCCCGCCAGCCGGTGTGGCTGAGGTCCGGAAGGGGCAGAGCTGGCACCCACCCTGGCTTCTGCCCCGCCCGCCCCACTGCCCAGACAGCTGCCCAGACAGCTGCCCGTCGGGAGCGTCCAGGTGGTCCAGAGAGGCGCTGCCAGGCAGCAAGGCCCACGTCCATCACAGCAGGGCGGGGGCACTGCCCCGGCCACCTGCTGACCCCGTCCTCCGCTGCAGAGCAATGCCGGGCGCTCCAGGCCCAGGCCATGAAGGAGAAGACCGTCAAGAACAAGGCCACGCTGGCCCTCCTGCACAGCGACATCCGCCGCGGGGCGCAGGACTGGGCGGCCACCAGGAGGGTGAGGCCGGGCGCACCAACTCGGGCCCTCCTCCCGGGGGCGTGGCCTGAGCCTGGGCTGCAGTGTGGTCGGGGACAGGCCTCCCGGCCGGGCGGGCACTAACCAAGCCCCTCTCCTGGCCAGCCCTGGCACGGGGCCTCTCTGGCAGGGCCCTCCTCGCCGACCCTGCCACATTCGCGCTGGGATGGCCCGAGGGGGTCCACTGCCGGCTGGCCAGCCCAGGGCAGCAGGGGCGGGGCGCCTGGAGGGGCCCCCACTCAGCACCGCCCCTCCGCAGTCCGACCAGCAGATCATCGCCAAGGCCTGCGGGAAGGACCTGTCCATGAGGCTGGCGCACTGCCCCCAAACCATGGCGGTAAGGGGCGGGGGGTGTCCCGCGGCCGCCCCCAGTAAAACCGAGTGAAGCCGGTGGGGCAGAGCAGATGCCACGCCCGGGGGCCCCACCCACGCGCGGACCGGCCTCCGACGCAGGTGGCGCGCGACAAGCTGCGCAAGTACGTCTTCGACCGCGTGAAGGCGCACAACGCGCTGGCCCACCTGGCGCGGCGGCGCGGGCAGACGCTGGAGCGCCTGCGCCTGGAGCTGGCCGGCCTGCAGGGCCAGCCCAGCGCCACCAAGGAGGAACGGCGGCGGCTGCAGGTGCGGCGGGGCGGGCGCGCCAGGGGCGGGGCCCTGCCGGGAGACACCCCTCAGGCGGCCCCTTCCCGCCCGCTCGGGCTCTGCGCGGCGGCCCGTCCCCCCCCGGTGCTCAGCGCCCGCGGGCCGCCCCAGGTCATCCGCCAGCTGGAGAACAACATTGAGAAGACGATGCTCAAGATCGCCTCGAGCCAGAATATCCACCTGCTGTACGCGCGCCTGCTGGACTACCTGAAGAGAGTGAGCCCCTCGCAGCGGGCAGCGCTCTCCCCCCGCAGGGTCTCCCCAAGGAGCCGGTCCCGCCCTGGCCCTCCTCCGAACGCCCCCCCAAAAGGCGCAGACCGGGCTTGTTCAGCCTTCTTGCACGTATTTCACGCTTATCGTTTGACCTTGGCCCCATGGTCCTCACTGCCCTGGACCCACAAGAAGCCCCCGAGGGGCGAGGGGCAAGGGCCAGCGGCCTCTGCGGCGCCTGCGAGCAGGCTGTACAGCGGCCCTGCTGTGGGCTGGACTCCTGGATGGGGACCCCCTGCCCCCCAGTGGAGCGCAGCAGGAGTGGAGGGCCACAGAGGAGCAGCTGCCCAGGGGCAGGGAGAGAAACAGGCAGAAAAGCCCCCAAACACCTTTCCCTGAGGCCTGGGGGAGCCCTAGGCGGCGGGGGAGGGGGCCGGGCAGCTGGAAATGTGGCCGGGGGGGGCAGGTGGGCGCCAGTTCCCAGGCACCCGCCCCCAGCCTGCCCCCCAGCCTGCCCCATCAGCTGCCCCCAGGCGACACCCTCGCCCTTCCAGGTAACGAGCATTTTAAAAAATAACTCCTGAGGTCACCTGCGTGTTTTAAGAAACCGAAGGCTCCGCTCGGCGCCACTAACCACAGACCAGGAGCCGAGATGCGGGGCGCCCGCTGGCCTCCCCCGCTGGCTGTGGGGCAGCACCTGCCTCGCCCTCTCCCCGCAGGAGCTGGCCGGGTACTCCACACAGCTGGACAAGCTGCAGAACCTCGTGGTCAGTTACTGCTCGGAGCTGTCGGACATGACCGTCATGTCCCAGGACGCGATGATGATCACGGACGAGGTCAAGGTGAGCCGGGGCTCCAGGCCGCCAGCCGGGCCAGCGGTCAGCGCTGCTCACCCGTGGCCCTGGGCAGAGGGCGTTGCGCCAGGGGCCTTTAAGAGGCAACCGAGGCCCGACCTGGACGTGGGGCACCATCTCTGCGCGAGCCGCGGGGTGGACTCCGGGAAGCAGCCGGCGGGAGTGACCGCACCTGTCCCAGCGGTGCCCGCCTGTGCGGGGCCGCGGGCAGCGAGGACTGGGCAGCCGCCTCGCTGGGGAGAGGGGCGCGGCCGTCAGCTGCCGCCGCCCGGGCCGCTGGAGCACGAGGGCTGAGAGTGGCCGCTGGTCTCGCGCCGGGGGCTCCCGGAGACGGACGCCAACGCTGCCCGTGTCCCCAGAGGAACATGCGGCACGGCGAGGCCACCTTCATCCAGGAACGCCGGGCGCGGGAGAACCGGCTCAACCAGCAGAAGAAGCTGATCGACAAGGCCAACAGCAAGGCGGCCAGCGAGAAGTACCGCCGGGTGAGCCGCGGCCCGCGGGGGGGGGGGGGGGGGGGCCCGCCGCCGCTCACCCGCCCCCTCCCGCAGGGCCAGCAGGACCTGGACTTCCCCACCAACCTGACGAGCCTGGAGACCGTGAAAGGTGCGCGGAGGGCTCGGCCGCTGGCCAGGCGCGGCCCGTCCCTGGGCAGCCCGGCCCGTCCAGCCGCCGCTGCAGGGGCTGAGCCCAGGTGGCCACCGGCCGAGCCCCTGGTGTCCCCGGCGGCCCAGGTGCCGCCCCCACGGCCCCTCAGAAGGGAGGTGGCCCGTCGCCCCTGCGGAGCGCCCCCTGCCCGCCACAGCACGGGCCCCCAGAGGCCGGCCCAGGAGGGAGCCGGTGCCCGTGGGCCGCACCACAGAGCCTCCCTCTGCCCCGTGCAGCGACGAAGACGGCGGCCTCCAAGGCCGAGGTCCAGTACCAGGCGGACGTAACGGCGCTGGTGGAGAAGGTCAAGGCCGCCGTGCGCTGCTCCCACCTCTGGGTACTGCTCTCGCGCGGGCGGCCCCCGGGGTCACGCACCCAGGGCCCGGCCAGGGGCGGCCCCCGCCCACAGCCTGCTCTCCCGCCCAGGACATCGCCGGCCGCTTCCTGGCGCAGAGGCACACGGAGGAGAACCTGGAGCTGCAGCTGGACGGCTGCGAGCAGCGGCGGGCGCGGCTGCAGGCCCTGACCCGGAAGCTGGAGCTCGAGGAGGCCGTGCTCAAGTTCCACCAGACGCCCACCTCCGTCAGGTACCCGCAGGGCCCAGCGCTGCGGCCGCGCCCCTCCCCACGGGGCACCCACAAACAGCCCCGCCCGCTGAGGCTGGGGCCGGGCTTGCTCACCGCCGGGCAGCCTGCGGGAGGGCAGAGCAGCAGCTGAGAACTCACCTAGACCTCGTGGAGCCCTCCCTGCCCCAGCTGAGCTCTCTGAAGCCACACTCAGGGGCCCTGCTGGGCACCCCGCATGGAGCCCGGCCTCCGTGGGCCCTCGGGTCCGCCACCCTCTCCGTCACCCTCAGCTTCAAGTCGCTGGAGAAGAGGATGCAGGACATGCTGAGAGAGGAGGAGACGCGGCTGCAGCAGGCCCACGCCAGCGTGAGCAGAGGCCAGCAGCTGCTGCTGGCCGCGCAGATGGGGATCGACAACCTGTACGTGCGGCTCGTCGGCGTCGCCGTGCCCAGTGCCCAGGAGCCCACGGCCTCCAGCGACCTGGACATGAACAGCAAGCTGGCCTTCTGCGAGGCGAAGCTCACGTACCTGGCCGACAGGGTCCAGGAGCTGACCGCGACCCAGGAGGTAGCTGGGGCGGTGGGGAGGCGCCTCCTGGCCTCTGTCCCTCAGCGCTGACCGCCCCAACTGGCAGGTCTACGCCAAGGTGAGGGACGTCCTGGAGTCCTCAACTCTGAGGGAGAAGCAGAACACCAAGATCAGCTTCGAGGACCTGGAAGAGGACATGATAGGTACAGGCCGGGCTAGGCGGGAGGGAGACCAGCCTGGGTGCTGTCCAGGGGGGCGGGCAGCCCGCGGGGACCGTGGGAGGTACAGGGCCAAGACACATGTCTGTTGTACCTCGGGCGTTCCATTTGTGGAGGTGGCTGGGGGAGGCCCTGGAGAAGCTGGTGCCTGTCCAGACAGGCGCCCAGGGCTCAGGAGGCAGAGGGGGAGGGGCGAGGCCAGCGGACACAGGGCGGGCACCGCCTGAGCGGCTCCTCCTCGCAGAGACATTCCACTTCCCCGACGTGGACCACAGCTACGTGCCCACGCGGGCCGAGATCAAGAAGAAGGCGCAGCGGCTGGTCGAAGATAAGCTCAAGGGGATGAAGAAGAAAAAGAAGTGACCTCCGTGGCCCGCCCCGCCTGCGCTTTGTTACACAAATAAACATTTTTCCTGGACGGCTGGGGCCCGGGGCGCAAATGCGGGACCTGGGGGCAGCTCTGCGGGAGGTGGGGTGTTCGCTGTGGATCTGCGCCCGGAGCTGGGATGCGGGGCCAAGCCAGGAGCCAGGAGGAGCCGCGGACGCTGGTCACCGTGGCCTCGAAGCCGGCGGCCGAGCCCGGCTACCCTTGCGCCGCCGCACTCCCGCGTCCTCGCGGTGCCCCTTAGCCACGTGTCCGCGCCCTCACCGCTCTGCGCGTGCGCACCCGCGAGCTGCCGCACTCTCGTGACCCTCGCGGCGCCCCGTAGTCACGCGTCCGCGCTCGCACCGCTCTGCGCGTGCGCATTCGCGTGCCGCCACACTCCTGTGGCCCTCGCGGCGCCCCGTATCCACCCGCCCCGCCCCGCCGAGCCGGCGTCAAGATGGCGGCGCTGACGAGCGGGAAGCGAAGCCGCAGCGGCTGAGGCCCGAGCCTCTCCAGGCGGGCGCCCGGCCGCCGGGACCCCGGCCTGTGGCCGCACCGGGTCCGGGCCGCCGGGACATGGTGCGAGCCGCGCCTCGCCGCTGCCACCTCTGCCGCTGAACTCTCCGGCCGCGCCGGGCTCGGACGTCTGAGCGGGAAGATGCTTTCCGCGCTCAAGAAGCTGGTGGGGTCGGAGCAGGCTCCGGGCCGCGACAAGAACATCCCCGCCGGCCTGCAGTCCATGAACCAGGCTCTGCAGAGGCGCTTCGCCAAGGGGGTGCAGTACAACAGTAAGTCGGCCGAGTGCCCGCGGTTCGCGCCAGGTGGGGTCCCGGGGCGCGGAGTGGGGGCGCGGGGGCCGAGGGCGGCGCGGCCCCGGCCGGGTGTTGTGCTGCAGGATGTACCCAGCCCGCACCGGCTCGGGAGCGGGGGCCGGCCGCAGGCAGCGGCCAGCGCACGCCAGGGCCAGCGGCGGCGTCGGGGACCCGCGGCCCCCGCGCCCAGAACCGGGCCTTCGGGCGGGGAGCTGCAGCCGGAGCCTGTGCGCCGGGGCCCCCGCAGAAGCCGCCCAGGCGGGGCCCCGATTGGCCCAGGTGACCTGGCGGGAGGGATTCTTACGCAACTGAGTGGCTGACAGCGCCGAGCGCTGCGAGCCCCCGAAGGAGGGGCGCGGAGCTGCTGGCTGGAGCTTTGGGGGCGTCTTTGTGGACTGGGTGCTCTGCTGGAAGGCGCAGTAGCAGCTGCGCCACACGGTCCTGCCCCCCGCCTCTCCCCTTTGAAAGACGCTTTTGTAGCGAATATACTTAGAAAGCTCCAGAAGGGCCAGACTCCTTCCCTGTGGGAAGCGGAGGCCTTTGCGGGCGCGCGCGTTTCCGGTCTTGGGCCCCGGATCATGTGAGGCGCCCGGCGGGCCGTCTGACGCCCGCTCGGCCTCTCCGGGCTTTGCCGTCGGGCTGGCTTTTTCCCGGCGCTGTCCAGCGGCTCCTGTCCTCGGTGCCTGCTCCGAAGTTAACTTTCCTGTATTGCTGCAGGTCTTCCGCTGCCCCGTGGCCCTTGGAGGGGCGCACTCTGGCTCGCAGCGCCTCGCTCTTGCAGGCGCAGGACTCGCGCAGCTTTCAGAGCAGTCGTTTCGCTCGGATGTTTCGCCCGTGTCTGGGCACGCCCGGCAACGACCCCGAGTCAGAAGACTCACTAGGTTGTGGGCTCTGTTTGAATCTCTTCCGACTTGCGGTGTTGTTTTGAACGGAGCCTCAAGTCCTTTGTCGGGGAGGTCTGGGGGTGCAGCCCGCCGCCTTCTGGCCCCTTCCTGCCTGCCGGCCAGGACGAACAGTGGACGAGGGTGGACGGTGGCTCCCAGAAGTGAGCTGCGGCAGGCGGGCCTCCCAGAGGCCGGAGGGGCCCGGCTTGTGTCTAAGCTGTGTCTCAGCGGCGCGCGTCCTCATGGGCAAATAAGCCGCAGTAGTGAGACTTTTTTTTTTAATTTATTTATTTATACATACAAGCTGGGGTACAAGCCAGAGTCATGGGGCAGTGAGAAGGTTCACCAGATACAGAGTGGGGAGCAGAACAGGCAGATCAGAAACACACTGCTGAGGGGAGCAGCGGGCGAGGCAGGAGAGGTCTGCCGCACCATGTGAGATTCTCCCCGGCCGGGCGTCGAACTCGCGTCACCGCTGCTGACAGCTCCACAGCGCAGCGCTCAACTGCTGCGCCACCAGGGAGGCCCAGTAGTGAGACGTTTTAAATTGACTTTGTGGGGGCGGCGTGCCCGGGCACTTTCCACAGCGGCTCAGTTGGGGGAGCACGCCAGGAGGCGAGAGTTTGGGTTCCCGAGTAAACGAGTTGTCCCTTGTTAAACTTCATTCTCCCAGGACCTCTAAGGTACTTTCTTTGCAGCTTGCTGTCAGTGGGTAGGTCTCTCTCTCTCTCTCTCACCCCCCCCAACGTCCTCAGGATGCCCCTCCTTGTGGGCAGAGGGAGCCCGCTGCTGATGTATTTATGCACAGAAGAGCTGGGGTGCAGGCTAGAGGTGTGGGGTGAGAGGATTCCCCAGAGACAGAGTGGGGAGCAGAACGGGCAGATCCAGTGCTGAAGGAGCAGCGGGGAGACAGGAGGGGTCTGCTGCGCCCTGCGGCTCAGCTCCTTGGCCGGGGATCGAACTCGGGCTGCAGTGGCCATGGACAGCTCCGTAGGCTGAGACTCAGCCCCTCATGCCACCAGGGAGGCCCCGTGCCAGAGAGGTCTGGGGGGCATCTCCCGCCAGCACCGGCCGCCAAGCTTGGGGCCGTGTCCGTGGAGAAAGCCTCCGGGCAAGGGGCAGTGTCCTCCCCGGTCAGGTCTCAGCATGACGCTTCAAGGCGGTTCCACACGCTTCCTCGCCAGGAGACCTTTGAGAGGCCGGCTGCTGGCTCAAGGGGCTTTCTCTGGAGCCCGCGGCCGGGCCTGACCGCCCTGGGACTCTGCGGGCGCCCACACACCCAGCGCCCCATCCAGTGCCCAGGGGCGCAGCCCCGGCCGCGAGGCCGCAGGTGGCGGGCGGGGGTGTCCTCCCTGGCTGTGGGCGCCGGGGACAGGGACAGAGCAGAGGCCGGGGCTCTGGGTGGCAGGGTGGGCACTCTTGGGGGCTGAGGGGACACCCCCACTTTAAGGGGTTCCGCAGAAAGGCCCTGCCACGTCGGGCACCGGCTGGGGAGGCGGGGGGGGGGGCGGCCTCTGCGGGGGTCCCCGAGGCGGGCCCTCGGCAGAGGGGGACCCTGGGCTTTGCAGGGACCGGGCCCGTGAGTGAATCCCGCTGCACCCCAGGTTCATGCTGCCGGCCGCCTGGCGGCTCGGACCGGGGTCTGACAGAGGTGTGGCCGGAGCAGGGCGCCCGAGGCCTGTCCTGTGGCGCCAGCCGCCGGGTCTCAGTCGGGGTCCGATTTCGAGTTTGCGTCCGTCGCTGTTGCGTGCGGATGGCGGCTGACCTCAGGCCTGGCCGTGGCTCTGGCGCCCCCGGGCAGGGCCTGGGGTCAGGCGCCGGCGATCTGGCGCTTCGGCCTCCCAGCGGGGACTGATGCTTGGGCCAGGGCGGCCCCGCGCCTGAGAGGCCGGGTCAGCTCAGGGAGGAGGGCGGCCAGCCACGGGAGCGGGCGGCCACAGCGGGGGGAGGCCAGAGCAGCGGTCACGCCGGGCCGGCCTGGCTGCGCTCAGTCCACCAGCGCCTGGGCCCCGCCGCGCGGCGGGGCGGCCCCCGGGCCTTCAGGTGCCCACGCGAGGGGCTCCAGGGTCAGAGCGCCTGGGAGGAGCCGCGTGGGCTCAGCTGACGGGCGCTCTTGAGGGCCATCTGGGAGGGCCGTGGCCGGGCCTGGGGTTCCCGGGAGGAACGGTCCACGAGGGGCCTTCAGGGCGAGGGACGGGCGCCCGGCCTCCTGGTCCTCCTGCGGAGGGGGAAGCCCGCCTGGCACCTGCGGGTGCCCCGGCCGAGCGAGCGGGTCTTCCGCTGATGCCCGGGGTGTGGCGCGGGGCTACAGCCCCGCCGGGCGTGACTGGGGCCACCGGCGTGCTTCCCCGACGGCCGGGGCTGCGGAGCACGACGGGCCCGCACGGACCAGGTCTGCCCAGCCCCGCCTGACCCTCTTGCAGTGAAGATCGTGATCCGCGGCGACCGGAACACGGGCAAGACGGCACTGTGGCACCGGCTGCAGGGCAAGCGCTTCGTGGAGGAGTACATCCCCACGCCCGAGATCCAGGTCACCAGCATCCACTGGAGCTACAAAAGTGAGGCGGGGGCGGGGCTCCCTCCCCTGCGCCCCGGCTGCTTCCCGGAGTCGCCCCCACTTCGCGTCGCCGTGGGAACGGCGCCCGGGCTAGTCAGAGCCGCCTGGCGGGGGCAGCCCCCACGCTCCCTCCAGCCCCAAAACTGGCAGAGCCGCCGCGGCCCTGCAGCCGCCTGTCCGCAGGGAGCTGCTGGCCCGGCCTCCACACCCCACCAGCAGCAGCGCCTGCGGCCAGAGCCTGGGCCATGGGGGCCGCCCCCTGGGGCTTGTGGGGGGCAGTCAGTGGCGCCGGTGCCAAGACCGCTGGGCCGGCCAGCCTAGGCTCGGGGACAGAGGTGGGGCCCCCCGGCCGCCACGCCTGCTGACCCCGGTGCCGTTTCAGCCACCGACGACGTCGTCAAAGTGGAGGTCTGGGACGTGGTGGACAAGGGTGAGTGCTCCGGGCTGCTCCCGCGTGGCACCCCCAGCCCCCCAGGGAGGCGCTGGGGACCCCAACCCTGACCACCGGGGGCTCGGGCATGCCCCGCCCGCAGGCGCGCTGTCCACGGTGGTCCCGGCCCCAGGGGGCGCCCAGTGGCCAGGCCCAGCCAGCGGGAAGGCGGCGGCCTGCGGTCCTGTCCCCCCGCCCCGGAGGGAGGGAGTGAGGGCGGGAAGTCCCGTAACTTGGGGCCACCGGCGGACCTGGGGCCTGGGCCGCCACGCACACCGGGGCTGGGAGCCCGACTGCCGGGGCAGCCCTTCGGGACGGGCGGGGCCTCTGGGGCAGGACGCGCAGCTCTGGAACTCGGCCGAGCCCGCGGGCCTCTCCGGACAGGTCCGGCCGAAGGGTGGGCCGGCTGCTGGGGCCACTCCACCCGGCACTGTCGTCTTCCTACCAGGAAAATGCAAGAAGCGAGGGGAGGGCCTGAAGACCGGGCACGACCCCCAGGAGGTGAGCCTGGAGGCGGGCGGGGGCGGGCAGGGGTCATGCGCCCCTCTGGTGCGGCCCCCCCAGGGCCGGCCAGTCTCAGGCCTCGCCCCGCCGCAGGCCGAGTCGGAAATGGCCCTGGACGCCGAGTTCCTGGACGTGTACAAGAACTGCAACGGGGTGGTCATGATGTTCGACATCACCAAGCAGTGGTGAGGCCCGGGCCGGCCCTCCCCGACACCCAGGGCGCGTTTGGCGCCGTCGGGGCCGGCCCCGAAGGCCCCACTTTGACGAGTGGGGGCTCGGGCGGCCCCCCATCCTCAGCCACGCTGCAGAGGGGGCGCCGAGGCGCTACCCGGGGGAGGCCGGCGCGGGTGGGAGCCCCGCGGCCGCCCAGCCCCCTCAGACCTCCGCGCAGGCGCCGGCACTGAGGCGGGTCTCCCCCAGGACCTTCAGCTACGTCCTGCGGGAGCTGCCCAAGGTGCCCACGCACGTGCCCGTGTGCGTGCTCGGGAACTACCGCGACCTGGGCGAGCACCGCGTCATCCTGCCCGACGACGTGCTCCACTTCATCGACCGCCTGGACCGGTGCGCGGGGCGTGGGGGGCGGGGGGCGCGCGCCGCCCGCGGCCGCCAACCCGCCGCCCTCCGCAGGCCCCCCGGCTCCTCCTACTTCCGCTACGCCGAGTCCTCCATGAAGAACAGCTTCGGCCTCAAGTACCTGCACAAGTTCTTCAACATCCCGTTTCTGCAGCTACAGGTGAGGGCGCCGGCCCCTCGGGCGCCCCCGCCTCGGACCACGGCGGGGCGGGGGTCGCACCCGGGCGCCCTCACGGCCCCTCCCCCGCAGGCCGCGGGCGCCCTGCGCGGGGGTGCGGCCCACACTGGCTCTGCCCCCAGAGGGAGACGCTGCTGCGGCAGCTGGAGACCAACCAGCTGGACACGGACGCCACACTGGAGGAGCTCTCGGTGCAGCAGGAGACCGAGGACCAGAACTACGACATGTGCGTGCCCCGGCCCTGGCCTGAGAGCCGAGAGCGGCGCGCCAGCTGCGCCCCTCTGCCCCGGGGCTGCCCCCAGCCGCGGGGCCCTCAGCTGCTGTCGGCTGTGGGGCATGGGGAGACCCTCGAGCCTCCCGGCCCCAGCAGGGACTGCCCTCAGGAGCCTGCCCCGGAGGGGCCGCTGAAGGGCAGGCGGCCCCTGCAGGCACCTCCGGCCCGCCTTAACTGCCCACCGCGTGCCCTGGCGGGGTGAGGCAAGGCCCCTCCCTGTTCTCCAGCCCCCGCCAGCTGGGCCGCTCCCCACGGCGGATGTCTAGTCTGGACGCTGCCCGCGCAGGGCCTTGCTGCAGGCTGGGGAGCCCTGTCCCTCGGGCCAAAGCCCCTGCTTTAGCCCCGCGCTGCTTGGGGCAGCCGGGTCGGGGCAGGCGGCCAGTGGGGCCAGCAGGCCTACCCTCCCGCCCACGCCCGGCTGCCGGGCCCCAGCAGGCCCTTAGCCAGCAGCTGCCCGCCCCCACCAGCTCCTGGGGCGCGCGTGGGCAGGCGGTCACCGTCCTGTGTCCCCAGCTTCTTGGAGATGATGGAGGCGCGCAGCCGCGGCCATGTGGCGCCCCCGGCGGCCAACGGGCAGAGCCCGCCCTCCGGCTCCAGGTCTCCAGTGGTGCCGCCCAGCGTCGCGTCCACGGGCAGCTCCAGCCCCAGCACGCCCCAGCCTGCGCCCCAGCAGCCCCTGCCGGCGCCGGCGCCCGACCCTGCCGAGGCCCCACAGCCCGCCCCCGGCCCGCGGCGGGGCCTCATCTCGCGCCTGTTCGGGACCAGCTCGCCGGCCGCCGAGGCCCCGCCCCCAGGTAGGACCGGGCGGGGCGGGGCGGGGCGGCCTCGGGCCGGCGCCGAGCTTCTGCCCTCCCCAGTACTGGCCGCGGCCGGAGTGCGGAGCGTGGAGGACTTCGTGCCCGAGGACGGCCTGGACCGCGGCTTTCTGGACGACGACGCCCCCACCAAGGGCGACAAGCCGGCTGGCGCAGACGGCCCGTCGGGCAGCGACAGGTAAAGCCCCGCCCGGCGCTGGCCGGGCGGAGGGGGCGCCAGCCGGACCACCGGCCCGGACCCCTCCTGAGCGCTGCCCCCCACAGCGACGGGGAGCCCGTGGGGGCGAACCCCATGGTGGCCGGCTTCCAGGACGACGTGGACCTCGAGGACCAGGCACCCCGCAGGCCTGCCTCGCCCACGGGGCCTGTCCCCAGCGAGGACCAAGCAGAGCGGCCGGGGGGGCACCCCAAAACCGCTGTCCCCGCTCCCCAGAAGCGCTCTGAGCCAGAGACCGACCGGTACGTGGGCGCGGGGGGCGGGGGGCGGGGACGGCGCCCGCAGGCTCCCTGACTCCCTGTCCCTGCAGGTGCCCCGCGAAGGCTGCCCGGCCACACGGGGGCGCGGCTCCCAGGACGGGGCCTCCCGCCAGCAAGGGCTCCCCGCGGCAGGCGCGGGGCGGGGACGCGCCCGCCGAGTCGTCGGAGAGCGACCCCGAGGGGCCCATCGCCGCCCAGATGCTGTCCTTCGTCATGGACGACCCCGACTTCGAGAGCGATGCAGAGGCGCCGCGCGGGGGGGTGAGGCCGGCGCGGCGCCGCGGGGGGCTGCGGGGAGCTGGGAGCGGCGCCCAACCTGCCCCCTCCCCCAGGGCACGCTCCCGGCGCGCGAGGACAGCGAGGACGGGTCGGACGAGGGCCCCGCCGCGCCGCCCGCGCCGGTCCCCGCCCCCTCCTTCCGGAGGAAGGACCCGGCCGACCTCTTCGGGCTGGGGCCGGAGGCGGCGGGCCCCAAGGACAGCAGCGAGGAAGGTAGCGCCTGCGCGCCCCGGGCAGCCGGAGGGCCTTGGAGCCCCGCCCCAGGCGCCCCTCGGCCCCACTGACCCCACGGCGGCGTCGGCCGGGCCCAGCCCCGGGTCCTGCCGGGGGGGCGTCTGCGGCAGGGGCACCTCTCGCTGTGCCCCTCCGGTCCCCCTCAGCGAGGCCCTGGCAGGAGCTGACCTCCTCTCCCCCTCAGACAAGGAGGGCCAGGCCCCCCGCAAGGACAAGGAGAAGAAGAAGAAGAAGAAGAAGGGCAGGGAGGTGCGTGTGGCCCCAGGGCCGGGGGGCGAGCGCGCCCAGACCCCGCCCCGCGTGACGGGGCGCCCTGGCCTCTCGCCGCAGGAGGAGGAGAAGGCGGCGCGGAGGAAGAGCGGGCACAAGAAGAGCAAGGACAGGGAGGAGAGCCGCGGCGGGCGGCGGCGGCCGCGGGGCCCCGAGAAGACTGCGGCCGACGAGCTGGAGGCCTTTCTGGGCGCGACCCCGGGCGGCCCCCTGCGCGGGGGCGGGGACTACGAGGAGCTGTAGGCCCTCGCGCTTCTCAGGGTTGCTGCGGCCGCGACCATGCCGGTGCCCCCGGGCGGCCCCCGCCCCGCTCCTCGCCCGCGCTCCGCCCCATAAAGCTGCGCCCTTGTACCGCGCCTCGGTGTGTGCTTCCGCCGCGCGCCCCCCACGCCAGCACCCTCGCGGAGGGCGGCCCGGCCCCCACCCGGGCAAGGGCAGGAGGGACTGGGGCCTGGGAGCACCTGCTCCGGGGACCCGGAGCGGGCGCGGGTCGTTCGGGGTGGCCGGCCCTTCGCTGAGCGGGGACGCTGAGCGCCTGTGGTGCGGGCAGTGCCAGGGATTGGGACGCGGGAGCGGCCCGGCACAGGAGCCCAAGGGCCATCTGGCCCAGGTGCCCGTGGACAGCTTGGCCCTGCCGGCACTGCTGCAGCCCGCCGGCGGGTGACCAGCGGCCCATCTGCTGGCCTGCCAGGCCCAAGCCCAGAGCTCAGGGCCGCTTCCGGGGCGGGCTCGCCGGCTCTGTGGGACATCTGCGGCCTCGGGCGAGTGTCCTCCAAGGGGGCCCGCCCCCGGACCCATCAGACCCAGGCCTGCACCTTGAGAATGCGACGGGGCCCCCAGCGCCCAGCTCGCCCCACTGCCGGCGGCCGGCCTCGCACGGCGCGGCCCCTTTAAGTGCAGCCCCGCCGGCCGCCCCCGGGGGCAGCACTGAGCCGCCAGCCAGCAGCGCTCTGCTCCTCGAAGCTTCTGCCGGTGCCGGGGACGCGGCGGCGCGGGGGACGGGCGGCGCCGGGGGACGCGGCGGAGCGGCCGGGGCCTGCGCAGCCCTGCGGGCTCGGTGGAGGGCTAGCGCCCAGGTAAGGGCTCGGCCCGCTGCGCCGTGCGCCCGTGGCGGGTGGGGCACCCCGAAGGATGCGAGTCCCATCCCCACCCCCGCGACACCGGCTGGTTCCGCTGGGTCGTGGCTAGGCTGCGCGGCGGGGAGGGCCGCCTGTGGGGCTCGCCGGGCCCTGGATCCCCAGGGGGTGACCAGCCCGGCCTCGCCGCAGGGGTGAGGCTCCCCACTGCCGCTGCCCAAGGCCAGGCTGTCACCTCCCGGGGCGGAGCCTCAAGCCGGTCCTCCAGCCCCCAACCCCGGCCTGGCATTGCGCTCGGGATGGAAGCGGCGGAGGGGGCTGGTCCTGCCAGGCCGGCACAGAGTTGGGGCGCATGGCTGGGGTGGGGACAGGTGCTGGGCCTCGGGGCCCTGCCCCGGGAGAGCAGCCCACCGGCAGGGAGCCCCTGCACACCAGGGGCCGGGGCAGCCGAGCAGGGAGCCGGCAGGGTGAGGGGTGGCCCCGCAGCGCCCCCCAACTCCCCCCTGCCCCACAGGGCCGGTGGCCCAGTCAGAATGTGAGTGCTGCGTGGACCCCGCTCGGCAGCACTGCGACCCAGGAAGCTCAGGCGCCCAGAGCTCCAAGCTGCTGTGGGGAGGGCCCTAGGGGGGAGGGGGCGCCCCGCCTGAGCGCCGGGGGACGTCACGCGCTCCCGCTTGCTCTCCCACGTGGTCCTGAGCCCGGTCTGGCTTCCCCCATCCGAGCTTGGGCTGGTCCTGAGGCCGGATCACTGGTGGGTTTCAGCCACCGGACCCCTGGGGTCGGAGGAGGCGTCTGCAGGGAGGGGGGCTCGTGGGGCCAGGTCTGCTCTCTCGGGTCCCTGTTCTGGCGTGGGCCGCTGGGGAGCCAGGCTGCAGCGGGGGTGCAGAAGGCTGCCCCAAGGCAGTGGCCCCAGCGCGGGGGCTGCCCGGCCGAATGGGTGGGCAGCTGCGGAGCTGGTCAAGGCCAGGGGCCGGGCGGCCAGCAGACTGCGCCACCCTGGCAGTGGGCGCCAGAGGGCTGCAGCCCCGCACCCTGGGGGCCACACCTGTCACGAAATCTGCAAATAACACTGCAGACGAGCACCCGGGCACCAGTGTGGGCAGGAAGGAGACTGCCCCGGGCCGGCGGCTGACCTGTCCACAGAAACAGCCCGAGCCTGCCCGCCTGTCACCGGTCAGGGGAGGGCGAGGCCCCCGGGGACCACAGCGATGGCGCCGCGGCCCTGGGCAGAGCAGCCCAGTGCAGGGGCGAGCCCAGCGGGGGTCTGGGGCGCAGGATCTGAGCGGCTGGACGGCGGTTCCCCTGCAGGTGCCTCCGCGCCGCCGGCATGGAGGGAGGATTCGCTGCCTCGGCCGCGGCCAGCAGCCAGGGCTGCTCCGCCCGCTGCGCTCCAGGTAAGCCCGGCCAGGGGGGAGGGGGAGGGCGGGGCGCGTAGAGGCGCCCTGACCTGCTTCTCCCCTCAGAGCGAGTGCCCCACAAGGCCCAGTGAGCTGCCGCTGCCAGCCTGGGGCCCTCTTCTAAGATGACCCGCACGGACCCGCCGGACCTGCTGGTGTCGACCGTGTACCAGGACATCAAGGTGGCGGCCCCGGGGCCCGCGTCGGGGTGGCCGCCATGTGAGCGCTCCGTGGCCAGGCCCGCTGCGCCCGCGCCTTTCAACAAGCGCCACTGCCGCAGCTTCGACTTCCTGGAGGCGCTGGACGGGGCGGCCATGGAGGTCAGCCAGGAGCCGCCGGCCCCGGAGCCCGCCGCGCCGCGCGCCCGGCCCCGAGACGGCGAGTCCCGGCGCCGCGCCCGCTCCAAGAGCGCGCCCCGCGCGCCCCCGGGCCTGGCGCCTGCGCCCGCCTCCCCACCGGTGCAGCCGCGCCGAGGAAGGGAAGCCCAGCGGGTGGCGCGGGCGGAGGCGTCGCCACGCCGGGAGCCCGCGTACCCCGCGCTGCGCGCGCTCGCCAACGAGCTGCACCCCATCAAGCTGCAGCCTCAGCGCAGCGGACAGGGCCGCATCGCGCCCCTCTGCGCCTCCGCGGGCCGCTGCGCGCCGCCGGAGCCGCCCGCGGGGCCCGCCCCCCACGTCCGCTGCCGCTTGGACATCAAGCCCGACGACGCGGTGCTGCAGCACGCCGCCCGCGGCCCGCGGCCCGCCGAGAGCATGCCCTGGGCCCGCGCCGGCCCGCAGCTCTACGGCCTCACCGTGCCCGGGCCCCGCCACGTGGCTCTGTCGCGCACCCCCACCCCCAGCGACTCGTACTGCGTGGACCCCCGGGCGCTGTACTGCGACGGGTCTCTGCCTCCCGGGTTCCGGGACTACTCGGAGCGCCGAAATCTGCCCTTCACCCCACCCCCGGGCCCCACCCAGTTCTTCTACACCGAGGAGCCCGAGGGCCACCCCGGGGGCTATGCCACCAGCCCCGGGCCGGTCTTCGACAGTTACTACCCCAGGCCCTTCCCGCCCGAGGAGCCGCAGCGGCCCAGTCCCAGGCGCGCCGGCGACTTCTATGCAGGGGAGGCGCGCACCTTCCCGGTCCAGGAGCCGCCCTCCCGCTCCTACTACGGGGAAGACCCGCGGGCCTACGGCGCGTTCTATGGCCCCCGATACGGCCCCGAGGAGCTGCGGGCCCACCCCGCCTCCCGGCACTTTTACACCGAGGACTTTGGGCGGTACCGCGACCGCGAGGCGCTGGCTCGGACCTACCCGCACCCGCGCAGCAGCCAGGCCTGGGCTGACTGGGGCCCGCGGCCTTACCGCACCCTGCAGGTGGCGCCGCCCCCGGATCCCGGCCAGCTGCTCGCCTCCTGGCACGGGGGCACCGGCACCAGCCCGCCCCGGCTGGCCACCGACAGCCGCCACTATTCCCGCTCCTGGGACAACATACTGGCGCCGGCGCCCCGCCGCGAGGGCCCCCTGGGCCGCGGCCGCAGCTACGAGAACCTGCTGGGTCGGGAGCCACGGGGCGTGTCCCCGGAAGGCCGACGCCCCCCGGTCGTGGTGAACCTGTCCACCTCGCCCAGGCGCTACGCGGCTCTGTCGCTGTCGGAGACGTCGCTGTCCGAGAAGGGCCGCGGGGGCGAGGGGCCCGGCCGCAACTGGTACGTCACCCCGGAGATCACCATCACCGACAACGACCTGCGCGCCGCCGAGCGCCCCGTCGTCAGGGGCTGGGAGCCGCCGGGAGGCCGCCCCAGGCCGCCGCCGCCCGCCGCGCCCGCCGGCCCCACCGCGGGCCGCCAGCGCAGCCTCGAGCAGCTGGACGAGCTCATCACCGACCTGGTCATAGACTCCCGGCCCCCCGCCGGCCAGGGCCCCGAGCCCACGGCCGAAGGGCCGGGCCGCCAGCTGCGCCGCCTGCTGGACTCCCGGCCCGCGGGGCCCGCCCTGGTGCCGCGCTCGCCGCCCGTGTCGGCCGGCAGCACCGAGGAGCCCGCGGGCGCGGGGCAGGCCGACGCGTCCCCGGAGCCCAGCGCCGACGAGGACGACCTGATGACCTGCTCCAACGCGCGCTGCCGGCGCACCGAGACCATGTTCAACGCCTGCCTCTACTTCAAGTCCTGCCACAGCTGCTACACCTACTACTGCTCGCGCCTGTGCCGCCGCGAGGACTGGGGCGCGCACAAGGCGCGCTGCGTGTACGGCCGCGTGGGCAGCGTGTGCCGCCACGTGCTGCAGTTCTGCCGCGACAGCGGCCCGGTGCACCGCGCCTTCTCGCGCATCGCGCGCGTGGGCTTCCTGTCGCGCGGCCGCGGCGTGCTGTTCCTGGGCTTCCCGAGCCCCGGCTCCGCGGACAACTTCCTGCGCTTCGGCCTCGAGGGGCTGCTGCTGTCGCCCACCTACCTGTCGCTGCGCGAGCTGGCGGCGCACGCGGCGCCCCTGGGCGGCTACGCGCGCGAGCTGGCGGCCGCGGGGCGCCTCTACGAGCCGGCCGAGTGCTTCCTGCTCAGCGTGTCGGTGGCCGTGGGCCCCGGCGCCGCGCCCCCCGGCGCCCCCGCCCGGCCCGCGCCCGCGCCGCGCAGCCCCGGGCCCACCGTGCGCAAGTTCGCCAAGGTGGCGCTGGCGGCCGGCAGCCCGGCGCGGCCGCCGCCGGCGCGGGGCCGCGAGCCCGACATGGAGACGCTGATCCTGACGCCGCCGCCCGGCACGGCGGGCCTGGACCAGGACGGCGAGGCGGGGCGGCGCGCGCGCGAGGTGGCCTTCATCCACATCCAGCGCGAGCTGCGGCTGCGCGGCGTCTTCCTGCGCCACGAGTTCCCGCGCGTCTACGAGCAGCTCTGCGAGTTCGTCGAAGCCAACCGGCGCTTCACGCCCACCACCATCTACCCCACGGACCGGCGCACCGGCCGCCCCTTCATGTGCATGATCATGGCCGCCTCCGAGCCGCGCGCCCTGGACTGGGTGGCCAGTGCCAACCTGCTGGACGACATCATGTGAGCGGCGGAGGCGCGCCCCGCCCCGCCGCCCCGCCCCGCCCCGCCCCACGGCTTTGCCACAGCCCCCCGCCCCCAGCCCGCCCCCGGGCCTCCCCAGAGGCCGGTCCTCGGCCGCTTGGTGCTCCCCGCTGGGAGGCGGGGTGGGTCTAAGGACCGGCCGACCCTGCCGTCTCGAGGAGGGGTCACTACTGCAGACCCCACCGCGCACGATCGGTCCCGCCCGCCCCGTGCCGGTCCGCAGGGCTCCCCGGGACCTCACCCACCCGGCTCCCCCAATCGAGGAGCCCAAGTTGACCAAAGTTTGTCACTGAAGCACGCCACTTAGCCGCCACGGGCAGAGCAGGGGTGCGTCCCGCTCAGCGTCCTTTCTTGTCGGGGGGACACCCTGATAAGCCTCGGGGTGTGTGTCCAGGGTGCTCCTGTCCTGGTGGCCAGGGCCGGCGGGGGCCCTGAGCGGTGCGTTTCTGCTGGTCTGGATCCCCGGGAGAGGGCACAGCGGGGCCTCAAGCCGGCCCTCCGACGCCGACGGGCGGGGGCCAGCAGCAGTCGGAGGGGTCCGGGGCGCCGGCCAGAGAGCGCCGGCTGGAGACCAGGGCTGCGGGCTTAGGCGCAGCCCCGGAGCGGGGCGCAGCGCGCCGGGCCTGCCCCCCCCCCCCAGGGTGGCCCTAGGCAGGTGCCAGAGCAGAGCGGGGTGCGAGCGGCCGCGCAGGCCCGAACCTCCCCGTCGCGGGGAGCTGGCCCAGAGGCTGGAAGAGCAGGGAACAGAGACCGTCCGGAGGGGGCTCCAACGACGGCGAAGGGAGGGCAAAAGAGGGGCGTTCCCGGCTGGAAGCGGAAAGCACGGGCGCCGGAGCGAACGAGTTGGCCCGGGTAGGCTCCGCCGCGGGGGTGGCGGCTGAGCGCACGCGCGGCCGCAGGTGCCGGCCCGGCCGGGCGGCGACCCCCGCCCTCTGCCCGGTGAGTCGAGCTGCCTGCCATGGGCCCCGGCGCGCCCGCGGCCGCCCGCCCCCACGGCCCGGGCTCCCGCGGCGGGCGAGCGCGCGCTGTCCAAGCAAGTAAAGTCGCTCTGGAACGCGGTCGCTGCTGTCTCCTTGGGGCCGGGGTGGAGCGGGGCTGGGGAAGGGCGGCCTCCGGGACTGGGGGGCGCGACCGGGCCGCCGCCCCGACGGAACCGACCGGCCGCCCGCGCCGGGCCCTTTCCCTTTAAGCGCGGCCCGCGCGGCCCCGGCTGAAGGAGCTGGCCTGCGATTGGCCAGGCCGCGCTGCTGATCGGCGGCACGATTGGCTGGGGCGCCGCGCCCCGGGAGCACGGCCCCGCGGGATTGGCCAGGGCGCCCTCGGCGCCCGCCTCCCGCTCTCGGCGCAGCCCGGTTCCGCGGAGCGGGCGCGCTCCGGGGAACATGGCGGCGGCCGACCTCGCCCAGATCCCCGATGTGGACATCGACTCCGACGGCGTCTTCAAGTACGTGCTGATTCGAGTCCACGCGGCGCCGCCCTCCGGGGCCCCGGCCGCGGAGAACAAGGACGTCGTGCGCGGCTACAAGTGGGCCGAGTACCACGGTGAGGGCGGGGCCGCCCGCGGCTGGGGCGGGAAGGGGCGGGGCCGAGGGCGGAGGGGCGGGGCCACAGTGGGGGCAGGGCGGGGCCGTCCACTGCTGGAGCGGACCACGTGTCCGCGAAGCGGGCGTGGGGGGCTGGAGGCGCGGCGCTCTGTTGTCTTGTGGGGTCCTATCCCGGGCTGGCCGAGAGGAGTGGGCGTCCTGGGGGGCAAGGGGCCGCCTCTCCGGCCTGGGCAGCACACACCCCCTTCCTTACGCCGTCCTCCGCGCACCCGAGGGCGCGCACTGAGCCCCTTCCCCTCGCAGCCGACATCTACGAGAAGGTGTCCGGCGAGCTGCAGAAGAAAGGCTTCGACTGCGAGTGCCTGGGCGGCGGGCGCATCTCCCACCAGAACCAGGACAGGAAGATCCACGTGTACGGCTACTCCATGGTGAGCCAGAGCTCTGCGCGCCGGGCGCTCTGGCCGGGCCCAGGGCCTGCCGCGGGAGCCGGCCCTCAGCCAGGCGGGCGCGTCCTCTTGCGGCCCCAGCGGGCAGCGGGCTCTGGGTGGTGGTGGGGACAGGGTCAGCTCCGCGGCCACCGGAGAGCCAGAGGGTGCCGTCAAGGCCTGCTCCGCCGCTGGCGAGCCTTCCTGGGGCGCTGGGGTGGTCTGGGGCAGCGGGCTTGGCTCCGCCCTGGGCCCCCCTGGCTGGCTCCAATGGCTGCAGAAGCCCAGCGCCCGGGCGGCCGGTCAGCGCTGCCATATCTGTTCAGGGCTACGGCCGGGCCCAGCACTCCGTGTCCACCGAGAAGATCAAAGCCAAGTACCCCGACTACGAGGTCACATGGGCGGACGACGGTTACTGAGCTTGCGCCCCCGCGACCCTGCCCGCCCCCCCTTGGACCTGGACTCGGATGTGCCCGCTCCCCACGCCCGCTGGAATTAAAGGCTCTGTCTCCCAGCCCGGCTGCGAGTTCCTGACTGCGCCAGCGGGGGCGGGCCCAGGGAGCAGCGCACTCGGGCTCGGTCACGGGCCCTGCCCGCTGCCCCTCACAGCCTGTGGCCCCTCCACGAGGCTGCGGCCCCCAAGGACACCGGGAGGCTCTGCGCCCCTCAGAGGCCCCGGACCCATCCCAGGGTGCGGCAGGGGCCCCAGCGACCTTCGCCCCGGCCGGCACAGTGTCTGTGTCCCCAAGGCCACAGTGAGACAGTGCACAGCCCTCCCCAGCGCGAGGTCGGTCAGGGCTGGGCCTGGACTGGCCGTCCCAGGCGCCCCCAGGCTGCGGTGCTGTGTGGGCTGGGTGGGGTGGCGTCCCCTCCCCAAAACCACAATGCTGGCTAAGGGTCCTCCAGCTGCCACAGGCGAGCGTCCCGGGGAGGCAGGCCGGGTCAGTCCCGGGCATCGGGCCTGGCCGTTCCCAGCCACGCCGGCAATGGGGCACATGTGGTTTTACAGACTGATGAAAGAACAGGGCCCCCCCCCCAAGCGGGGGCCCCGGATCCAGGCGCCCTGGAGGGAACCGGGCGTGGGGCGCGGCACACCCCTAGCTCGAGCCCACAGCCGTGGCGGGGGCCGCTCTCACTGGCCACCCCTGCCTTGGGCCCCCGCCCAGCCAGGCGGAGCCGGCAGTGGGTCCAGCCGCCCGACCTTCGATCCCGGGAGGGGGCAGGGGGCCGAGCCGGGGCCCCTCGGATTTCCCTCGTCAGCGGGTGGGGCACTGGGGCCGCGGGTACAGAAGGGCCCGAGCCCCACTCCCCGGGCAGAGCGGACCCGGCCACTCCAGGAGCAACTGCTGCGCCCCAGCCTGACCATGCGCCCACCCGGCCCCCCGCTGGCCGCCCTGGTCCTGCTCCTGGGTGAGTGTCCAGCCCAGGTCAGAGCAGGCGGCGGGCGCTGGGGCCAGGGGCCTGGGCGGCCAGGGCAGCCAGGTCCGCGGGCCTCACGGGCCGTCTGCTGGCAGCAGGGTGCCCAGGCAGGGCTGCCGTCCCCGACCACTGCCGGGCCCCCGGGGTGGCCGTGTGCGACTTCGTGTGTGACTGCCGCGGCTGCTCGGACGAGGCCCAGTGTGGTGAGCCGGGGCCAGGTGGACGGCGGGCAGGGCTGCCCTCCATGGCCGCGCGCTGACCGCCTCCCGCTCAGGTTACCACGGGGCCCCGGCCGCCCTGAGCACCCCCTTCTCTTGCGACTTCGAGTGGGACGCCTGCGGCTGGCGCGACATCAGCACCTCGGGCTACAGCTGGCTGCGGGACCGGGCGGGCGCCGTGCCCGGGGGCCCAGGGCCACACGCAGACCACACGCTGGGCACCGACCTGGGTGAGGTGCCCAGCAGGTGGTGTCCGCACCAGTCCCTCCCTGCCCCGCCGCCCCCTGACCTCTCACCCCGCCAGGCTGGTACATGGCCGTGGGCACGCACCGCGGGAAGGAGGCGTCCAGGGCGGCCCTGCGCTCCCCCGTCCTGCGCCAGGCGGCCCCCAGCTGCGAACTGAGGCTCTGGTTCCACACGGCCTCCGGAGGTGCAAGCCCGGGCCAGGCGGGGTGACCCCGGGAGGCCCCGGGGGGGGCGGGGCACCGCCTGAGCCGCCCGGACCCCGCAGACGTGGCGGAGCTGCGCCTGGAGCTGACCCACGGGGCCGAGACGCTGACCCTGTGGCGGAGCGCCGGGCCCTGGGGGCCAGGCTGGCAGGAACTGGCGGTGGCCACGGGCCGCATCCGAGGCAGCTTCCATGTGAGCTGGGGCGCCCGGGGCAGGGGCAGCGGAGGGGCCGGCTCAGGCCCTGAGGACCCGGCTCTCCCCAGGTGACCTTCTCCGCCACCCGGAACGCCACTCACAGGGGCGCCGTGGCCCTGGACGACCTGGCCTTCCGGAGCTGCGGGCTGCCCAGTAAGGCGGGGCGCCCGTGGGGCCTGGGCGGCGGAGCTGGGGGCCTCACCCTCAGGCCCTGGACCCCGCCTCTGCCCGCAGCCCCCCAGGCCCGCTGCCCGCTGGGGCATCACCACTGCAGCAACAAGGCCTGCGTGGGGCCCCAGCAGCTGTGCGACGGCTCGGACGACTGCGGGGACGGCTCGGACGAGGACGCGCCCGCCTGCCGTGAGCACCGCAGGGCCGGGGCGCCTTGCCGGGCGGGGCCGTGGCCGGGAGGAGGCCTGAGCCTGCTTCCCCCCAGGCCGCCACACGGTCACCGACTTCGAGACGGGCCTGGGCCTGTGGAACCACTCGGAGGGCTGGGCCCGGAACCGCAGCGCTGGAGGGCCCCCACTGCCCGCCTGGCCGCACCGAGACCACAGCCGCAACAGCGCCCTGGGTGAGCCGCGGCCCCCGCGGCCGGACCCGCCCCCGTCGCCGGCCCCGCCCCGGATCCGGCCCCGCCCCTGCACCCGCCCCCGCACCCGCCGCCGGCCCCGCCCAGCGCGGCCCTGCCCACGGGCCTGTGCCCACGGGCCTGTGCCCGCGCCAGCTCCCGGTCTGCCGTGCCCCAGGCTCCTTCCTGGTGTCCCTGGCCGAGCCTGGTGCCCCCGCCGTGCTCACCAGCCCCGAGTTCCAAGCCTCCGACCCCCACAACTGCTCGGTGAGGCCAGCCGGGCGCGGGGGTGCTGGCCGTGCGCGCGCGGGGCGTCCCCCTGACCGCACTGCCCCCGCAGCTCACCTTCTATCACTACCTGCACGGGTCCGCGGCCGGCCGCCTGCAGCTCTTCCTGCAGACGCAGGACGCCGGCGCCCCCCCAGCCCCCGTCCTGCTGCGCTGGCGCCACGGGGAGCTGGGCGCCGCCTGGGTCCGAGACCGGGTGGACGTCCGGAGCACGCGCCCCTTCCGAGTGAGGCCAGGCGGGTGGCGGCGGGACCGGGAAGTGCGGGGCCCTCAGAGAGGACAGCGGGGCCAGGTGCCCGCCGCGCTCAGCAGGAAGCCCCTCTGTGAGCCCCGGGCCAGAGGGCCCAGAAGGCCGGGGCCCTCCCCAGCCGCCGTGGGGGCAGTGCGGGGCGGGGGGGCGGCAACAGCCCGGTGCCGGCTGGCCGGGAGAGGGCTCCCACCAGCAGCGAGCGACCTGCACTCCCGGGGCGCGGGCACCCTCTCAGACCCCTCTGCCCTCAGATCCTCCTGGCGGGGCAGACAGGCCCCGGGGGCGTCGTGGGCCTGGACGACCTCATCCTGTCGGAGCACTGCAAACCAGTGGCCGGCAAGCAGCTGAGCCCCTCGCTCCCCGGGCGGGGCACGACGCCCCTGACCAGCCCCGCCGCCAGGGAGGGGCTGGGCGTACCTTCTGGCCCGCCGCCCCTCAACTTCTGCGAGCCCGGACATCTCGCTTGCGGGGACCTGTGCGTCCCCCCGGAACAGCTGTGCGACTTCCAGCAGCAGTGCGCGGAGGGCGAGGACGAGCAGGCCTGTGGTGAGGCCGACCTGCCGCCCCCTCCCTGGGGTGGGGGCGGGGCCGGCGAGGGGCGGGGCCTGGCAGGGAAGGGGCGGGGCATCCAGGCCGCTCTTTGCAGGCACCACGGACTTCGAGGCCCCCACGGCCGGGGGCTGGGAAGACGCCAGCGTGGGGCGACTGCAGTGGACCCGTAGTCCGGCCCAAGAGCGCAGCACCCCGGGCGCGGAGGGCAGCGGGGCTGCGGCTGGTGAGGCCTGAGTCCTGACTGGGGCAGCCGGGAGCCCCGAGCGGCCCCTGCCCTGCTCTTCTCCACAGCGAGGGGCTCCAAATTAGGGGTCCCTGGAAGGAACCGTCCTGCGAGGCCATGCTTTCCTGCAGGGCACTTCCTGTCCGTGCAGCAGGCCTGGGGGCAGCTGGCCGCCGAGGCCCGCGTCCGCACTCCTGCCCTGGGCCCCTCTGGCCCCAGCTGTGAAGTCCGCTTGGCTTACTACTTCCAGAGTCCGCCTCAAGGTACCGCCCTCGGCCCGGGCCCTGCCCAGGCTGGCCCCTGGGGAGGCTGGGGTCCACACCCCCCAACAGCGTGCCCTCGCCAGGCTTCCTGGCACTGCTGGTGGTGGAGGACGGCAGCCGCGAGCTGCTCTGGCAGGCCCCGGACGGCGGCCCCCTGGGCTGGAAGACGGCCACCGTCCCCGTCGGCGCGCGGCGCCGGCCCTTTCGGGTGAGCTGCACGGCGGGGGTGGGGGGCACACGGTCCTGGTCTCCACCGACAGCTCCTCCCTCCACCCCCAGCTGGAGTTCGTGGGCCTGGTGGACCTGGACGGCCCTGGCCAGGAGGGCGCCGGGGTGGACACAGTGACTATGAGGGACTGCAGCCCCACGGCCACCACTGAGAAAGACACAGGTCCTGCTCTCCCCGGCCCCCTGGGCTGCCCCACAGCAGGGGGTACTGGGGAGGGGTGCTGACCCCGGTGTCCCCAGAGGTCTCCTGTAACTTTGAGCGCGGCACGTGCGGCTGGCACGTGGGACACCTCTCAGATGCCCACTGGCGCCGGGTGGAGAGCGGCGGCCCCGCGTACGACCACACCACTGGCAGAGGTAGGCCGGGGAGGCGGCCCCGCCCCCACTCCCCGCTGGGCCCGCGGGGCCTGGTCCCTGCAGCTCTGCCCCGCCCCCGCCCCGCCCCCGCAGGCTACTTCGTTCTCCTGGACCCCACGGCACCCCTGGCCCGGGGCCCGGGGGCCCAGCTGCTCACGCAGCCCCAGGCGCCGGCGGCCGCACAGGAGTGCCTGTCCTTCTGGTACCACCTCTATGGGCCCCAGACCGGTGAGCTCGCGGCGGGCCTTGGGGGCCCGCTGGGCGCTGGAGGGGCTGGGGAGCCCTCGGGAGTGGCGGGCAGCCTTCTGCAAGCCCTCCCTCCCTCCAGGGACGCTGCGCCTGGCCATGAGACGGGCAGGCGGGGCCGAAGAGCAGCTGTGGGCGAGGTCCGGCACCCAGGGCAACCGCTGGCACCAGGCCTGGGCGACCCTCCGCCACCGGCCGGAAGAGGGCGCCAAGTACCAGGTGGGGCTGCGCGGCCGCGGGCGGGGCGGGGTGGGGCGGGCCGCGTGACACCCTCTGCCCCCAGCTTCTGTTCGAGGGCCTCCGGGATGGCTTCCACGGCACCATGGCGCTGGACGATGTGGCCGTGCGCCCAGGTCCCTGCTGGGCCCCCAAGCAATGCTCCTTCGAGGACTCGGCCTGCGGCTTCTCCGCGGGGGGCCAAGGACTCTGGAGGCGCCAGAACAACGCCACGGGCCACGCCGGCCCGGGCCCCCAGGCTGACCACACCACCCAGATGGCTCAGGGTGCGGGCGAGGGGCGACGGGCGACTGGCGGGCCGGCGGGGGCGGGGCCGGGCCAGGGGGCGGGGCCAGCAGGCTAACGCTAGCGCCCCCCAGGGCACTACATGGTGGTGGACTTGAGCCCGCAGGCCCTCCCCCGAGGCCACGTGGCCTCCCTGACCTCGGAGGAGCACGGGCCCCTGGCCCAGCCCGCCTGCTTGACCTTCTGGTACCACCTAAGCCCCCGTAACCCAGGTGCGGGGGTGCTGGGAGGAGCAGGTGTCCGCGCGAGGCCTCGGGTCCCAGCCTCCTGCCCCCGCGGGGCCCTGGGGAGCCCTCACCCCACCCCGCTGACCTGCCCCCTCCCCCGCGGCAGGCACGCTGCAGGTGCACGTGGACGAGGCCGGGCGGCGGCAGGTGCTGAGCATCAGCGCCCGCGGAGGGCTGGTCTGGCTCCTGGGCAGCGTGGACGTGCAGGCCGAGCGGGCCTGGAGGGTGAGTAGACGCCGCCGCCCCCCACAGGCCCTGCAGGCCGGGCCTGAGGCTCCCTGCTGTGCCCGTCAGGTGGTGTTTGAGGCCGTGGCCGCCGGCGTGGACCAGTCGTACGTGGCACTGGACGACCTGCTCCTGCAGGACGGGCCCTGCCCTCGGCCAGGTGGGAGCCCAGGGCGGCCCCGGGGCTGCTTCTAGTTTTGGGTGGTGCCAGCCGGGCCGTGGGGCTGCGCCGTGGCGGGGGCACAGCTCACGGCCGGCTCCGCGCAGCCTCCTGCGACTTCGAGGCGGGCCTCTGTGGCTGGAGCCACCTGCCCTGGCCCGGCCTGGGCGGCTACAGCTGGGACTGGAGCAGCGGGGACGCGCCCTCCCGCTACCCACAGCCCCCCACGGACCACACCCTGGGCGCGGAGACAGGTGGGTGAGTCGGGCGGGGGCCGAGGGACACGCCCCTCCCCCAGCGCAGCTCCCAACGGGGCCGGGCCGCGGGTCCAGGCGGTGGCTCGGCCCGCGCGCTGCCCTGCCCTGCCCCTCCGGTCCCCAGGCCACTTCGCCCTCTTCCAAACCGGCGTGCTGGGCCCCGGGGCGCGGGCGGCCTGGCTGCGCAGCCCGCCCCTGCCCGCCACCGCGGCCTCCTGCCTCCGCTTCTGGTACCACATGGGCTTCCCCGAGCACTTCTGTGAGTGGGCCGGGCCGGCGGGGGGCGGGGCGGGGCCGGGCCGGCGGGGGGCGGGGCAGGGCGGGGCCGGCCGGGGGCGGGGCGGGGCCGGCGGGGGGCGGGGCGGAGCTGGGGCGGGGCGGGGCCGGCGCGGAGCTGGGGCGGGGCCGGGCCGGCGCGGGCAGCGAGGGGCGGGGCTGACGCCCGCCCTGCTCTCAGACAAGGGGGAGCTGAGGGTGATCCTGCTCAGCGCGCGGGGCCAGCTGGCCGTGTGGGGCGCGGGAGGGCGCCTGCGGCACCTGTGGCTGGAGGGCCAAGTGGAGGTGGTCAGCCCGGAGGAGTTCCAGGTATGCCGGCGCGGGCCAGGGCTCCTGGGGCTCCCCACCGCTCCCCGGGCTCCAGCGGCTGCTCCTGCCTCCGGGCAGATCGTGTTTGAAGCCACTCTGGGCGGCCAGCCGGCCCTGGGGCCCATCGCCCTGGACGACGTGGAGTATCTGGCTGGGCAGCCCTGCCAGCTGCCTGCACCCGGCCAGGGTAAGCCCTGCCCAGCCCCGGGGAAGCCACCCACTCTCAGGTCCTGCCCCGCTGGGGAGGGCGGCAGCCAGGAGCTGCCTGGCAGGGGCCCCCGCCGCGCCGGGCCTGCCAGGAGAGGGAGTCAAGGGCAGGCGCCCCCAGGGCCCCAGCTGCCCGCCTGGGCGCTGGCCGGCAGGAGCCCCGTCGAGCGCCGTGTGCCCGCAGGCGACAGGGCAGCGGCCGCACCGGGGCCTGCCGTGGTCAGCGGCGTCCTCGTCCTCGCGCTGCTGGTGCTGCTGGGGTTCGGGGTGCGGCGCTGGCTGCGGGCGAAGGGCGGCAGCGTCCCCCCGGCCGAGGCGGCCACCGGCTTCGACAACGTCCTCTTCCAGGCGGTAGGAGCCCCGGGGCTGGGTGGCGGCGGCGGCCAAGGCCCTCCAGGGTGTGGGCCCCACCGGCCACCAGAGCTGCTGTCTCCCCCAGGATCAGGTCACCCTGCCCGCAGTGGTCACCGATGGCCAGTAGGCGGCGGAGAAGCCCGACCCCACGCGGAGCCAGCGGACCTCGAGAGAAGCCTCCCGGCCGCCGAGGCCCCAGCCCTCCCTGCGCACAGCCTCGGCCCTCAATAAAGCCGTCTCCCCCCTCAATAAAGCCGTGTTCCCCTCAACAAGGCCCGCTCGCCGAGGCCCTGGCATCCCGCTGTGCCAGCCAGGGGGTCTCCTCGGGGCCCCCGGCACCTCCCGTGTTGCCCTGGTGATGGTGAACGGGCAGGCTGCGCCCCAGATGGCCTCCACAGGCCTGAGTGGGAGAGCCAGGCCTGCGGCCCGCCAGGGCCTGCCACTGCTGAGCGCCCCGTGTCCGATGCGCCCCGTCACGGTGCGAGTGGCCCCAGGACGGGCCCGTGGCAGAGGGCACTCAGGGACCCGGCCTCGGGGCGATGGGCAGAGGAGACCCCTGCGGTCCGGGCTCCCGGTGCCCACACGCCACCTTCACCAGCCGGGCCTCTGACCCGGCGGCGCAGCTCTGGCCTCCCCAGACCTGGATGCCGCCCCGCGGGTAGGCCGAGCCGACGCGCCCTGCCCAGACCCGGCAGCAGGGCCAAGGGCCACTTGGAGTCCCAGGGCCTGTGGTGGGCGGCGCGCGGGCCCAGCCCCCGGGGCGGGGAGGAGGGGCGTGGCGGGAAGACGGCCAAGGACACGCACCCGCCTGCCCGCGCCAGCCCCACCGCCCAGCGGGCGCGGCGCGAAGCGAAGGCCGAGATGGACCCGTCCGGGGTA